>APFE030916126.1:9110-19114 GCA_000404065.3 Pinus taeda
TATAATGTAAATATATATATATATATATATATAAGTCTGTCTGTTTTTTTTACTTAATTATTCGTTATGGGTAGTGCTTTCAAATATAACGTAAGAGAGACAACTAAAATGATAAAATTGAAAAGCACATACATGAAAACACAATTGGGTTTTGGACAATGTGAGTGAAATACAATTATATTTTTCTTGGGAAAAAGCAATTCAAGTGTAAAAACTCCAAACAAATTATGTATAAATCATGAAGATGCAAGTTTAAGGGAATTTTTTTCTTGGATTAATGTCACTAATTAGGTGAAGACGTTCACTTTCAAATGGAAACTTTCCTCAAATACAATGTGACACTACTCATTGTGCACTAATGCCTGGAATTAAATATTGAACAAATATTAAATTTCATATTTATAACTATCTCTTTATACTCTCTTATAACATTTCTTTACACCCTTTGGACCAATAACATAGTGAGAATAAAGTAAATTTAACACTTAGAAACATTTAAACAAATCAGTTTTATAAAACATTAAAAGCATGGTGCTCCTAAGTGAGTGACTCTAATAAGTAAGTCTATGAACTTTTTCAATCTAACTATTTTCAAAATTTTATTTTAGTACACTTAATAAATAACATATATAAATTTTAAATAGATTTATATTTTCCAATTATCGTTGTTTTAAGTTTTATTAATTTATTGTTATATTTTAGATTATTATTATACATATATTACGGTCAATAATACTGCTGACCCTTTGCACCATTAGCATTTAGTCTCATCAAATCACTCTTATTCACACCCATAGAAACTGAAAAACGCAGGTAAAAAAAACTATAGCAATATAAAAAATTATAAATAGTTATACTGACTTAAAAGATGGTTTAGAAAATAGGTTTAATGACTAGTAATTAAAAGATTGGTTAAAGGTGAATTTGGACACAACGGTCCAAAAAAAAAATCATAAAACTCAGGAATGCCCTAGTTATTATACACTCACCGGCGCATGATGAATGAAGAATGTGAGGGATCGGTGGTTATGTGAGGGATGCGTGGTGAATGAAGAATGAGAGGGATCGGTGGAATGAGAGGAGGAAATTCACTAATGAAGAGGAGGTGTTCGAAGTTTTTGCAGTCTGAAAACAGCAGCAAGGCGATCTGAGTGGATTATTCATGGGGGTAATTTTCTATTCCCTTTAATTTGTTTGGTCTATTTCTCTGTTTATTTAACTGGTTAGCGAGGAAAACCAAGTAACTGCAAAAAAAATTTCTCTGTTCAATCTACACTTGGTTAAGCATGGGTGTTCTCAATGCCTCTGATGTAAAGTTTTTTTGTCTTATGGAGCGCTCCATAATGTTCCGTGTAGTGTTGTATGCATCCATGTCCTGTATTGTGTTTAGTGCTGTGGTATGCTTATAGTGTTTCGGTATGGTTATTTTGTGTCTGTTAAGTGAGAGAGAAAGTCTAAGCTGAGGAGAATATACAGGGGTGGTTCAAGGGCCAACTTATCAACAAATAATGTATTCAGATACTCATGGCAATATTTTATTGAATTACTTCTAAATTCATTCCCAGCCCTTTGTTCCCAACCCTTTTTCTGATGAGTTGGAATTTTATATACATGAGGAGCTAGAGCAACGTTTCCAGTGCCTTTGTAGAAGAGAATGAGGAGTTTGCAGCTCCTTTTTAACCACCTGTTTGCAGCGTTTCAATAATAAATGAAAGATTCGTAAGAAGCGTTTCAATAACAAAGGTGAGTAGTATTTGCGAATGGTCTTGTTCTCCTGTGTTTCTTGGTGTAGTTTACGAATGTATCTATGATATATTTACACAACATGTCCATTGCAGAAGACTTATGTCAATTGAGTTAGTTTTAGTCCTATGTGTCGATCGGTGTTCACATGTGAGATATTGCATGTAATGAGTCTACTGACAACATTGGTCTCTCATTTCATGGTTGTGCTGCTTGTTAGAGCACTGATCTCTCCAAACGCCCAATTGAGCTCCTCCTTTTCTCATTTCATGCATGTGCATCCATTTTCTTTAGATGTGTTGAAATTATGTGTTTGTAAAATAGAGCAGACGTTTCCTGTTTTTCTAAACACTCTATGTTCTATTACTATGCTGGATCTCATCTATAATGTAATCAAAGGAGAAATTCCTTCATGGCTGTAGAATCTTCCAAAGCTTTGAGACATTCCTCCTATCATACAATCAGTTGGAGGGGACAAGTGGAGTTACGAGCAAATCAGTTCCATGACAGCCTTCCCCATCCACCCAGATTCATATCCATAAGAGTTGCATAACCTGATGAAGTCGAAGATCTTTAAAGAGTGCTAACACCAGTCATAAGAACAACTAATTTAGGTAGCACAATCGATAGCTTCTCCTTAAGTAGCGTAGGTAGATTAAGCAGGAGATTGAGAAGGTGGTTCAGCCAGTTGAGAGGCACCGCCAAAAACCTTACACAGCAAAACCCTACAGAGAGGCACCACCAAAAACCTTACACAGCAAAACCCTACAGAAAGGCACTGCCAAAAACCTTACACAGCAAAACCCTATAGAGAGGCACCGCCAAAAACCTTACAAAGCAAAACCTTACAGAGCCAGATCAACACATTCCTGATAAATGCCAGCCGTAAGGCTGCATAGCCTACATAACTACTTACAGATCCAATTATAGAACCATAGCTTCATAGCCTTCTTACAAATCCAATTCTATTGTAGAAGCAGATTTATGTTTAATGCAAAAATTCAATGAATCTTTTTGATTTGTTAAGAAAACACGGTGAAATTACTTTTGATGGCATTTTCGTAATCCATTTTGAATATCACAGAAAACGGATTCTGTGGACAGTTGTGATTGTTTGGGGTTGCGTGCTATAATTCCCATTTATATTGCTTGGAGTTTGAGGAAATTCCATCTTTTAGTGGATAGATATGTTTGGACTGGGCTTTGAGGATTACTGATTTGCTGGTGAAATACAGTTTTTCCTAGAGGTGAAATAATTAAAATTGTTTTATTAAAATATTATTTAATTCAAAGCACATAGGAAACCTAGAATATCCCAATACAGTAGTGAGATACCTAACGCTTATACAGTAGTAAGCCACATAGCTAGAATTATACCTAACGCTTGGGTAATGCCTAGGGTAGCGAGATATGCATATAAACATCATAAATAAATGAGTGTACCTACAATCACATACCTGCAATCTATCGATGGAAGAGTTTTCCATGGATGATACCAGCAGTTGTAATAATAGTACCAGCAGTTGTAATTAGATTTACAAAAATTCATCATAGCTGCTCGTCCCATAAAGAGCATGGCCCCGTGCCCAAAATAGGAAACTTGGAATATACTTGAAACCAACGCTTCCCTAAAGCAGGGCAGCAAGATATGCATAATACATTACAGTACTTGCAATCACATAATTGTCCCCTAAATAGTATTGCAGCACCGGCCCTGTGGTTGAATTGCCATTAGGCACTGGTGATTGAGAAGCCTGGGACAACAAATTTTGCAACACCCTAGGGGAATTGCCTTCATCTCTACTTCACGAGCAACCATTAGTGGAAGTGCCTTCATCTTCTCTAGAGTTGGTTTGTGTTTATTTCTAATTCCGACACAAAGGCTAACATGTAAGTTATTTAGTATAAAAATATTTAAAAAAAATACAATAAAAGGTGTACAATTATATTGATAAAATATGCATGAGAAACTTTTTAGTCAAAATAGGTATTTGGTGATAAATACAACTCTGGATTCCGGCGCAAAAATATTTCCCTGGCCTGTGAACAGGAAAATATTATTTTTTATTAAATAATTTGAATATCATTGATTTGTTAGTTGTTTATTTTTTCTACAGAAGCTGCAGCCAAGAATGTTATGAGCAATTTGACAAGGATGTCCTAAAACGGGTTTCACCTGACAACAAACTTTTAGACGATCAAATATGTTTTCGCTCTTAATAATTATGCAGTTTTATTAATTATATAACAACTTGTTTTCTCTTTCAATGTTTTATTTTTTTTTTATGTTTTCAATAATAATTATGGAGTTTTATTAATTATATGGCAACCTGTTTTCTCTCTCAATGTTTTAAAGTCTCTCAATGTTTTATTTCTTTAAAGTTTCCCATGTAGCATTTATTATTTTTATGGAGAGAAATATATTTACCTAGAATTTAGGTTATAATTTAAAAAATAAACATATATTTTATTATTATATATTTTATGAAGAGAAATATATTTATCAAAAATTTGGGTTATAATTTAGAATTTCTGAAATAAACATGTATTTTGTTACCATATTGGGTTATCATATTCATGTCCATGTAAGTGGAAGGTTTCTCTTTTCCCTTGACTTCACTGTATATGTTTCAACATTCCTCTATTTTCCCTTAACTTCACTGTAGAGGTTTCCCTTGACTTCGCTGTAGATGTTTCAACATTCCTCTATTTTCCCTTAACTTCACTGTAGAGGGTTCATATGCACATCACAGTGTCTCCTTTATCATTGAAGAACAAGAAGGCTTCACCGATTAGATTGAAAATATGCATCAACAACCAAGAAACTGTTTCAACATGGATTGAGAAGCCTTTTCAGTCTTGCGCATCTGCATTACCAAACCAACATGGTCCTAACTATTTAATTAGGACATCATATGCAATAGTGGGAAACCCCAGAATGTCATGATATTGATGATGATGAGATAAAACAACCATAGAACTTGACAACGATCTCCTAAAACGGGTTTCACGTGGCAAAAAACTCTTAGATAATCAAAGGTTCTTTTTTCTCTCTTAATAATTAAGTTGTATTATTAATTATATCGCAAAGTGTTTTCTCTTTCAATGTTTTATTTTTTTTAAAGTTTCCAATGTAACATTTATTCATTTTTATGCAGAGAAATATATTTACCAAAAATTTAGGTTATGATTTAGAAAATAAACATGTATTTTATTATTATATATTTTATGAAGACAAGAATTTGGGTTATGATTTAGAGTTTTGAAAATAAACATGTATTTTGTTACCATATATTTAATGAAGAGAAATATATTTACCAAGAATCTCGCTTATAATTTAGAATTTCTAAATAAATATTTATTTTTTGCTACCATATATTTTTATGAAGAGAAAATATATTACCAGAATTTGGTTATGACCTTTAGGCCTTTGAAAATACAATGTATTTTGTTACCATATATTTTTTGAAGAGAAATATATTTACCAAGATTATGGGCTATGATTTAGAATTTCGAAAATAAACATGTATTTTCTGACCATTATGATTGGTTACTCATTATTTTATTTTCTATTTCAATTTGAAAAATATATAACATTTAATTATTGAGAATTTTATTTAGTTAATGAAATTTTATTTATAAAACCATATTACCAAATATGTTTCCTTACTTATTTTAGATATGTAATGGTTAAATTTAATTGTTGTTATATTGAATTTGCAAATTATATCATATTTGTATCACTTTACATACAATATTGTATCCATGTTTTTTCTTAATATTTTTCATGCATTATGGGTTTATCATTATATATATTATGGATTTTCTTTATGAATGACACATTTAATAATGTTAGGGTATATTAACAATATCATTTCAATGTTTTATGTTGCAGAAAATTTATCAATATCAAAGTTGCTTGTGAGTTAGTCGAAGAGGTTATCTATTTTTATGTTTTATAGTGTTGTAATTAGAAAAAAATATATTATTTTTTGTTTAAATGGGCCCATCAAAGAATGTACATGAACACAAACTATCATTAATAAAAGGAGTAATTTTTTTTTTTTGTGGAGGGAATTCCCCCCTCCAAACTCTTTAGGAAGGTTAAATGGTAACCCTCCTTTGAGTTGTGTTCCTTGTGCTTATGGTTTTCATGATCTTTAATTTATAGTAACTCCAATATGCACAAACGCAAATATTATCCTTTTATCATAATAATAATAATTTATAAACATGTTTTAAACATCTTCCTAACATACACACAAATCACAAAATCATTTTTATTCACATAAATCATTTAATATGGTTTCAATGTTTTAAACATCTTCCCCACATACACACACAAATGCAAAACCACTCATATTCACATAACTCATTTAACATTTTTACAATATTTTAAACCTCTTCCCAACACACACAAACTCATAAATCACTCTTATTCACCCTAATATATAACATTATAACTCATTTTTTTTCTTTTTTTGGTTTTTGATTTTGTTAGATTTGTTTCAATATTTTTTTTTTTGTTTATTTAATTTATATATTTTTATCAATATTGTTAGTTAGGATATTTATATTATGTTTTTCTTCTTTTAATATTATAAATAAATATAATTTAATATTGATATTGATATTTTTACAAATTTAAACTAAATACTAATATATTGTTTAGAGTGTCAGTGTTTGTAAATATTTAAGCTTATTTATTTGTATAAATTTATTATATCTAAATGTTTGTGTATTGGTTCTATTATTTATATACAATAAATATATGTTTATTTTTATATATATTAATGTATTTGGGTTATAATGTATGTTTTGGATTCTTTATTTTGTATGTATATGAATATATTATTTTCAAAATTGAGATAGTATTTTTATTAGTTGCATTTAGATAGTTAGAATTTGTTTGTTAAGGTTTTTATTTTGGTATGTATCAATGAATAGGATATCTACTTCTATATGATGTGTGTGAATGTATTATTAAGAGTGTTTGCATTATTTGTATGTACTTCTTTGGAGTGTTTATTCTTCTATGTTTATGAATGTCTCATTTTGCATGCTGTTGACTATTATTTCATTAATTTGCATGTATATGCGTGTATTGTTTGAGTATATTTTGAGTGTTAGAGTGGTGGGTTCATTGTTTATGTGTATATAAATGTATTTTTTTCAATAGTTGCTTGTATTATCTTAAGTGCTTTCAGTATTCCTTCATTGTTTACTTGTATATGTATGAATGTATTCTTTGTTATACTTGTGTGTATATTATTTACTTGTATTCTTTGTATGTTATGAATCTATTCTTTGTTGCATGTGTATGTGTCTTGTTTATTTGTATTCTTTGTATGTGTATGAATATATTTTTTATGTGTATATGAATCTATTCTTTGCTACATTTGTGTGTGTCTTGTTTATTTGTATTCTTTGTATGTGTATGAATATGTCCTTGATGTGTGTATGAATCTATTATTTTCTACATTTGTATGTGCCTTGTTCAATTGTATTCTTTCTGTGCATGAACATATTCTTTGCTACACTTGTATGTGTCTTGCATAATTGTATTCTTGCATATATGAATATATTCTTTGCTATATTTGTGTGTGTTGTTTACTTGTATTCTTTGTATGTGTATGAATATGTCCTTGATGTGTGTATGAATCTATTCTTTGCTACATTTGTGTGTGTCTTGTTTAATTGTATTCTTTGTATACATATGAATGTATTCTTTATGTGCATATGAATCTTTATTTGTTATATTTATATACATATTATTTATTTATGAGTGTAGTTTGTGTGAATATATATATTTTTAAATATTTATTTATATGATTATAAAAATACTATCATTATTTTTATATATAAATATATACTATTTAGAATATTAATTTGTAAATATATTAGTTTAAATATTTGAGAAAATATTATTATTATTATTATTATTTATTTTTATTATTTTGCTTTTCATTTTTTATTTTTTTCCATATCAAAATTTTAAATATTGATAATATTAATTTATCATTTTAAAATGAAAAATAATATACATATTACAATAACATTAAAAAGTAGATAATATCTCCCGAATGCGGGTGAACGAGACAAGTAATGGGACGATGGTAATGGGAGGAGTAGCCGCATGGAGTATGTTATGCACCACCTAGCCTCACCTGTTGTCTGTATTCAATACCCTGGAGAGCTCATTCATGGCCGTGTTAATGTGGCTCAACATTCTACAGGCCCCCCTCCTCTAATCTGATGGAACCCCACCATTTCAATTTGTTCCTTTCTCGCACATGTTTGGCCTCCTCGCAGGTGCAGTGCTCTGCTCTGTGGATGATTCAGGATCCCATGGCGTTCAGGCTTGCGGAGTAGCTCCTGTGTTGGTTTTCCTGGATCGTCATAGCCCCTTTAGCGTTCTCTTCAGTTGTACGCCCTCCAGCTATCTCAATTCTCCGGTAAACTTGTTAACTCTCCCCCTTCCAGTCTCCCTTGTTCAGCAAAGAATTGTTGTCTGTCGTGCTCTTTATGCTCTGGGTAACATGAGTATCCTGCGAAAAAGAATGGGTTGCCGTAGGGGTGGAGTACGTGGTCGTCCCTTACGCTAGGCTTCATCCTCTTCCACTCATACATTCCCTGCCTCTTCTTCTGAAAGTCATCCTGCTCCGAGACGAGGTCGTGGTCGTGGCCACGGACATCAGGTCGGAATATCGAACCCCAATCATGCTCATGAGCAGTCGGCCCGCTTTCAAATCCTTCGCACGCTAAGCAATCATTCTTTCATTGCTACTGTCACGATTTAGCTAAGTGAGGGTGCAACAGGCATGGGTTTGGCAACTCCAAATGCTTCATCGAAGCCAAGGGTGGAAGATTTTCCAAGCACCTCTCGGAATCCATGCCAGAAGGGTGATGTTCCAAAGAGCTCTGCTTTCCAGGTTAAGCCTGCTCTGGCGTGTTCAAATCTTCCAGGTGAAGGGGGTCCACCGAAAGAAGAGGGCCTTCCCTCTGATGATGACGACCTCTCCAGTTTCGGTTGTTGGATTGTGGAAGAATTGCCTCCCATGGCTCGTGATGCTTGATCAATTTGTCGTTCTCTTTTGCAGTTATCATGTCTGTTCAAGGGGAAATGCTGAGTTGTTTTCTGTCTATGTTTAGTTGTCTTCTGTCCATGTTAACAGTTCGAGTCAATAGTATCACCTATGTTAAGCAGTTTTGGAACTCTAGTGAGTCTACGCTTTGTCATGGAGGTTCCGGTTTAAAGGCTTCGGTAATAATTTTAGTTCTAGTCAGTTTGCTGCTAGTTTCTGTGGGTTATCTTTCAAATCTGTCATGTGAGTAAGCCATTTTCCACGCTAGACCTCTTGAGGCTACCACCTCGTTGTAAATTTTTTTTGTATCAATAATAGGATTAGGCTTATTCAAAAAAAAAAAAAAGTACATAATATCATCCTTCGCAGTAAACCCAATTAGTGTTTTGTGTTATAAAATATTATGGAACCATGAGACCAAGATTCAAATCCCAAAAAGAAGAAACATAACATGAGATTTATCAATATCATTCATTAATAAAACATCAATTAATTATTTATATAAAATCAATAACAATAAATACAATTTTATTATTTTTATTTAAAATTCCATTAATAATTCTTCTTTTTCATATACCTAATTATATATATGTTAAAAAAAAACATTAATTCTAAAATTTATTAATGATAATAATTGTTTTTAAAAATAGTAAAAAAAAATACTTTTCAATTTCATAACATACTAATTAACTTATGAAATAAATGTAATTGTCAACATCATAATATCTATACTCAATCTTCATCATGTGCATAATATAATGTTAATTTAAACATTCCTAATAAACCTAATAAATGTGTTGTGTGTGAACATGTCACATATAAGTCAATATGTGTAATGTTTGTGGGTATGTGTATGTTTGTGTGCACCCTTTTATTGCTGTGTGCATGTGAGTGATTATGCCTCATTGACAATGGATTATGTGGATGCGCGTCAGTGGTTAGTCCCATGCCAATGATGGACAGTTTTTGGGGTCATATAAGCTCTCACCTTCACGTGGATGGCCTTGTTAGTAGAGATTTTTCATCTCCAAGCCAAGAAGAGCTTTCTATATAATACCTTTTAATTTATTTAAAACATAATATTAACTTCAAAACATTAAAATAGTCTTTTAATCATATTTAAATAATGTTTTTATTATTTTAAAAACATTTAAATATACCAACTTACCATAAAAT
>APFE030916131.1:0-12136 GCA_000404065.3 Pinus taeda
CCTCCTCATCCTCCGCCTTTGCCACCTTATTCACCACCACCTACAACTCTGCTTCCTCCAGTCCCTCCTCCCTCCTCCTCCTCCTCCTCCATCATCTCAAGCTCCTTGACCACCCCTCCTCCTCCTCTCCGTCCTCCTCCTCCTCCTCCACCTAAACCTCCACGTAAACATTCACCTCCCCCTCCACCTCAACCTCCACCTCTACTCTTCCTCCACCTCCACTCTTCCTCCACCACTACTTCCACCTCTGCCTCCTCCTCATCCTCCTCCTCCACACCCTTCCCAACTACCTCCTCCTCCTCCTCCTCCTCCACATCCACCTATACCTCGACCACCTCCTATGCCATATCCACCTATACCTCCACCACCTCCTACCTCACCACCACCTCCACCTCCACCACCTCCAACTCCACCCCCACATCCACCTCCACCTCCTCCTCCTCCTCCTTCTCCATCTCCACCACCACCTCTTCCTCCTCCACTTCCTACTCCTCCTCCTCCTCCATCTCTACGTCTACCTCCTCCTCCACCACCACACCCTACTCCTCCTCCTTCTCCTCCTCCACGACCTCAACCTCTGCCTTCTCCTACTCCTCATCCTCCACCTCCACCTCCTCCTGCACCAACACCAACTCCACGTCCACCTCCTCCTGCACCAACACCACCTCCACCTTCTCATCCACCACCTCAACCTCCACCAACAACACCACCTCCTCTTCCTTCTCCTCCTCCTCTTCCTTCTCCTCCTCCTCCTCTTCATCCACCGCCACCAACTCCTCCACCTCCTCCTACTCCACCTCCACCACCAACTCCACCTCCTCATCAGCTGATTTCACCCCCTCCTCCTCCTCCTCCTCCACCTCCACCACCACCATCACCACCACATGCTCCTCCTCTTCATCTGCCACAACCACCACTACCACCACCTTCGCCTTTGCCTCCTCCGCTGCCTCCTTCCTCGCCGCCGCCCGCGCCTTCAACTACTCCTCACCGTTGTCGCGTCCTCCTCGTGCTCCTCCTCCTCTGCTTCCATCTCCTCCTCCTCCTCCCCTACCACCTTAACACCTGTCTCTGCCTCTGCTTCCTCCACCTCCTCCTCCGCCTCTGCCTTCACCTCCACCTCATCCTCCTCCTTTGCCTCCTCCTCCTCCTCTCCTCTACCTCCACTTCCTTCACCTCTGCCTCCTCCTCCTCCTCTCCTATGCCTCCTCCTCTCCTATTCTCTCCCTCCTCTACCTTCGCCTCCACCTTCTCCTTTGACTCCTACGCTTTCTCCTACGCCTCCTTCTCCTCCCCCTCCTCTTTGTCCTCACAATGCTTAAATAAAATAAAATTGCATATCATTTCAATATTTTTATTTATAATACTTATTGTGAAAATTCAGATATCAATATATACATGATAATATAACAAATAATATGTATACAAAACTACGCTATGGATAAGTAATTATAAGCACAACAATTTAATTATTAAAATGTAATTTAGTTTTATAGTTTAAGTCAAATACTATTTTCAGAATTTCACTAACAGATTTATGATAAAGGTGATTAAAATTATGTGTGGCCACCTATGATTTTCAATATCAAAGTTGTAAGGGTGGTGAAAAACAAAAGTGCACATAGAGTAATCAAAGTGTAGTATAGTTTAAGAGGGACAACATTTTCCTGTTTTATTTGGAAAAAAAAGAAAAAATAGCTTTAACTATTTTCCACATATTCATATTTCTACATGTCTATTTAAAAGTATTAAAAGTATTAAGAATAAATTTTATATTTAAAAATAAATTTAAAAATGTTGAATTTACTTTGAAATTCAAAAATTCCAAAAAATATATAATATGAGTAACCAAATTCCAATTCCGATAAAAAGAAGCTGAAGCTCAATCTATGCTAAATCTATTTTCATATTAGAATATAGATAAAAAAAATCAGACATCAAAGTTTATCACCCACCCAAGGAACATTTCCAATCCATCATTTAACAAACCAAGAAAGAGGTGAATGTTTGCAAGAATTTCTATGTTTTTTGCATCATAATTTCGGGCCTACGTGTATCAGTGATTGATATCTTGGTAACCATAAGACCAAAGTTCAGTGAAGAGGATTGGGCAGATATAGTAATTGAGGACGAATCTTGATGAAGTAGTGTAAAGAATTTTCAATGTGTGAACAAATATATAATGAAACACGAAAGGTATAGATATGTGAAAAGTATCAATAGGTAAGTATCAATAAGTATTTCCCATAGTTGTAGAAAAATAATTATAAAGGAGTGTTCAACATTTCAAATGTGAAAACAAAATTATCCAAAAACGATATCCATAGCTGTGGAAATTTTTTATAAATAACATATCCATATACATAACTATAGAAAATTTTTATAAACAACATATCCATAAACCATATCCATAGCTCTACAAAATATTTGTAAACAACACATTACATTGTGCAAAGAAAAATGTCGATAAACGCTATCCATAGTTGTCGAATGTTTTTAAAAGCCATGCTTTAAAGCAAGGCTCGAAGAAGAGGCGTGGCTTCAAATATGCAAACAAAATAAACGACATCCATAGTTGCAGAAAAAAATTAAGATCGAAGAAGATGTTCAGCTTGATTGGAGGTAGAGTTATGAAGTGACAAGTGCGTTGAGCGTGGATCGAACACAGGTCAACATGACAAGCTATTGTTAGTCACACTATGTAGCCCATATTATGTTTCTCATGTTTCTCATGGGAAGACAGACAATAAAATAAAAAAATTATGTAAATTTAGAAAATAACAACCTAAATTTAAAAATAGAGTATAAATTTGCGATTGTGATAAAAAGCTCTGAAGGGAACGGCTCGAACTCAATAAGACAGCCCATAAAAGCAACAAGTTACCTAAATTTAGAAAGTACAGCCCGAACACACGATCTTAATATATTCAGTCTGACTCTCTCTCGACAAAGATACAGACCGAACACACGATCTTCAGAGGCGTGACTTCAAATGTGCAAACAAATCCATAGTTTCCTAACAAAGATACAGAGCCAACAAAATTGGCGTTACAAATGAAAACACTATCCTCGAACAATTGGGCATGAGCATAGTTTCGAAATCATAGCATATTGGCCGTGTGAGATTGCGATTGTGTAAAAACAGCTATGAATGGAACGGCTCGAATTCAAGAAGACAGAACATAAAATAAAAAAATTATCTAAATTTAACAAAAAATAACAACCTAAAGTTAAAAATAGAGTATAAATTTGCGATTGTGATAAAAAGCTATGAAGGGAACGGCTCGACCTCAATAAGACAGCGCATAAAAGCAACAAGTTACCTAAATGTAGAAAGTACAGCCCGGAAAAGCAAAATATAACTTAAATTTAGAAACAGAGTATAAATCACATACCGTAAAAAAATCCACCGGTTGAATTAAAACAAATACAAACCAAAGTAATTTACCTTTAAAATTTAAAAACAGGAAAATAAAAAATTAAAGGTTAAATTGAAAATTAAAAATAGAATATAAATTACATTTAGTAAAAAAACCACCTGTTAAATTAAAAGAATACAAACCAAAATAATTTGTATTTAAATTTAAAAAGAACAAAGTAAAAAATTAAAAGCTAAATTTAAAAAACTACTTTTGAGGTAAATATTGCCAATTTCGCTATATCCCCCAACCCTTGTTTGGCTTGGTTGATATCAAATTCAATAAGAATTATCTCTCTTTTCAATATGGGGAGAACAAAAATTATCTATTTATTTTCAATATGGGGAGGAACACGGAACAACAAGAAAAAGAGAATGTGATAATCTCATAACTAGGACCTCAAAAAAACATACGTTTGGCTAGTGATGCAAAGCTATATGATATGAAAACTAATTTCAAACTTAGAAAGAGGAAATAGTTGATTGAAAAGTGAAAAATTAAAAGTTAAATTTTAAAATAATATTTATTTTCTTTTGAAGTAAAAAATTGATAGTTACAAAGTTAGAAACTCTAGCTATTTAATTGTTTATGCAGTAAAAAACACAAAATTTCAAAGTTTAAAAAGTAATGGTGAAATTTAAAAACTCAATGTTTAATTTGCTTTCTTCACAGTCAAGACAATGTGTACAAAGTTAATGCTTAAATCTGAAATGTCAATCTTTATCTCAGTGACTCACACTATTAGTATGAATTGACAATTACGAAAATGAGGTGAAAGCCATTATACATAATTTTGTTTGCTAAATAATAAAATTGTCAAAATAAAATTTGAGGATAAGTTGTTAAATAAAAAAAATTAAAATTCATATGACTTAACAAAATTTTTCACTAATAAAATAACATTTTTAACTAATAAATAAAATCATATAGATGAACAATCCTCTTCATTAAAGCCGTATGGATTAATAATCCTTTTCACTAGTAATTAAAAATTAATTAATTTATATTTTTTTCTAAGTACTTTTAGGTTGGAAAATTTAAATGATAATAATATAATTAAAATATTTATTTCAAAAGTTTAAGAATAAAACTCTTTTTTTTTTTTTTTTCTAAGAGCCTTGCAAAACTCTAGGAGTATCAAAAAAATCTTATCTACTGAATCACTCAGGGTTTTTTTAAGTACAATCCATTAGTCATTGGATTAAAACAATGAGGGAAATCATAAGGAAACACACATTGGGTTTCTCAATAATATTTTGATCTGTAAAAATATATATTAATATATGTATCTATAAATTCACTAATTATAATGAATATATTATTAGATATTTCTAGATATTGCACTTTATATTAACCCCCACAAAATTGTTTCCATTATTTGATGTAATGTTTGACCGCTCTAACCAAAATAGCTTATACAATATGTGCCCCTTAACCAAAAACCATTATGAATGTCAAAACACTAATATGACCCATAACCCCTAATTTATTGTGATTACTCATACTCTTAGATAATTAAAAACCCTTCCATAATGCAAACTCTAACAACTATTACCATGAATTCTAGAAACTATGATCCCTAGTACACTTCATGATCATGACATTGTAATTCTTGAAATTTTACAATATACATCAATTTTAATATCTAACACATTAATTCTACCATTAAACCTATATCTTTTATTCACTTAAAGTGTCATAACATAGTGATCAATTTGAATGAAGTGTAACTCCGAACTAAATCCCATAAGAAAGGAATATAATAGATATTGTGTATCATTGAGATGATATTTTGATTATCGATATTGACCCATAAATAACTTTTCATGAGGCAACATATGGTAATGATTTTGATTATGATATTGACCCAAAAAGCACTTTTTGTGAGTCAACATATGGTAATGATCTTGACGAGTACTTGCATCTCATCCATTAGATCATACAATGATGGTGTATATTTAGTAGATGCTTTAAGGTCTTAATGTTGGTGTCTGAAGTTCATTTTAACTATTATTCCTTCCATAAATTAATATTAATCAAGTGTATATATATGTTTTTTTTCTATATTTAGTTATATGTATTTCAAAATTATAAAATTCCTAAATTTCTAATTTGTGTATTTCTATATGGTTTTTCCCTATTTCCACTGTTCAATGCAATATGAATACTAAATATTCTTTATTCGATTCCTATTTATTCATGTTTATATTATTGTGTTAAATATATGTATTATTAAAAAAAGTTTTTGATATTTCATTTTTTTTCTTATTTATATATCTTTCCTAATATGAGAGAGTCTTTTGCATGAATAAGGAGAGTCTCTAACATTAAAATCACTATTCTACAATAAATTGGTCAAATGATCATGATGGGAAAATATACAACTAGGGAAAACACGTTGGTGACATGCTGAACATGAACCAACATGAATGTGAAAATTCTAATAAGTCCATTTGGTTCCCCTCTTTACTAATTTTGGTAGACATGAAACAAACTCCACTAGTTAGTTCTCCAGAAATCTTTAAAAATCTTCCAAAAGATGGAGAGTACCTCAACACATAAGAAAAACGAATCCTCCCTCATCGCATGTTCAATTGTCCATACAAATAATTGAAGTTTGGTATGTCATCTCTTTAGATGTAGACCCACAAGAGATTTTGTATCAGTCTACAATTGACAAAATATATATAGGATCAGTTAATAATCTAATATAATATTCCCAATTCCACCATAAGCTCGAGAAGAAAAAAGAGATATACTTTTACTCATACGAGATGTTGAACAAGAAGAAGGAAGGGAAGCATAATTATACACAACCATTTAAATTTGACCTCTTAGAACTTTTGACATAATCTCATAAGAATATTGCAAGGAAAGACTCATAGAGTTGGAAACCAACAGGGACATAAATATATACAATAAATCTAAAAGGAATATTTCTAGGTATTCAACTAGAAGACACACAACAACAATAGAATCTACACTCAATTGCATGAAAAGTTTTCGAGGTTATTGTATAAAGGGTAGAAAAGAAAAGAAGCATAGAAAATTAGAACAATTTCTAGAATAATGTATTAGGTTTGATGTCTTGCAGTTGCGTGGACATGGAGAATATGTATTCATTGAAATAAAACTATAGAAAATGATGGTAGTTTAGAAAAAAACAACAACATAAAAAATGGATTCCAGATAAGCTCAACGTAGAAAGTCGCTTATCATAGGCATACGACCAAGGATATTCAACTGAACTAAATAGGAAAAAATAAAAATTGAACATCGATTTGACTTGTGATTTAAGCCATGTTACTATGATAAGAAGTATAGGAGAAAATGTTGTTCAAGATAGAAAACGGTCGAAGCATATTGATAGTGACGATGTTTCATCCAAGTATTCTAGGTTTGATGACATATTAAGTTGCCTAGTAACAACGTTCAATAGAGAGAACAACACGGCATGGAGATTTGTTTGGAATGTTATAACTATGAAATAGGAAAACATAATATAAACATTCCAATAAGAATTAATGATCCACCTTTTCCAATCCAACAATTAGTACATAAGTCGGTTGACCACATGTTATATGCCTATAATTATGCTCATCACCATAGTTATAACTTAATTATTAGGTTGATAGAATATATCTAAACCCCACGGAATATGTTGGAATATTCATAGTAATATTGACATATTTCTCTACTAAAATTTTCCACTAAGGTTTTTTGTTGTTGTTGAATATGCATGCAATTTTTTATAAAATAACATAATATAAATTGTAATAAAGTTATTATTTAGTTATTAAATTTGTTTTAATATATAAATTTGATTGGAATAATGGGTTACCCATTTATATGGTTATCATGGATTGAATTTTATTTGTAGTTTGATTAATTTAATCTATATGGCTTCCCTCTTAATATAATGTTAATATTTTCTTCTAACTTAAATTGGAAAAAAATTCCAAAATAGATATTCCTATAATTATGTTGATAGTAAGAATAGATCTTCCAGAGTTATAATTTAATTATTAGGTTTATCGTAGATATTTAAACCCCATGGAAATTGTTGGAATATTCATGGTAATATTTACATATCAATGATAAGATGTCTTTCCAAGTTAGGTATAATGCATCTATTAAATTATCTCAAATTAATTAATTTAATAAAATGGCATATCAACACATCATATTGGGGATATGGTATTTCTAAGCCATGGTAATGTAAGAAGAAATGTTTCCAATTAAAAGATTTCCATAATAATAGTAAGGGGAATCTACACTGATAAACATATTTTTATATATTATATAACTCCAGTAATAATAATAACAAATAATATATAGTTTAGGTAACTTTTATGAAATTTTTAATCTAGTTAATGCAATATGTATAATGGGGTTAGTGTTTTGATACTTATCGTATATTGATGGATATAGAAATTTTCAATCCATTTAATTATATGGTCACAATAGTTATAATAAAACCAGTGAATCATTTTATAGGGATGGAATTTAAAGGATACAAACCAAAATATATTGAAACCATTATTCAAATATTAATGCTTTATCTAACCTCAGTATTCACGAAAATCCCTTGTTGAATGAATGTGAGATATGCAAGACAACTTCCATGTGATTTGGAAGCGAATGGTAATACAATATAAAAATATATTTTAATATATTATTGACAAATTAATAAATATATTTTAGGAAAAACATTAAAGTAAATGGAAATATAATAAAATAGATATACACTAAATGAGAAAGGTAATACTTTTGATTAACAAGGATATAATTGTTCAACATTACACCTTGTTTAGGATAGGTAACACCTACATCACCTCCTCTTGCAATTCTTCCACTAAAAATGGTCATATTTTTATTATATATGTACAATGACAGATTCCTTAGTTCTCCTTCTTATCAAAAGAATCCATGAAGGTGAGATAAACTTGGACATGAATAAAAAATTTAATGAAATAAAAGAAGAGTACAATGTTTCTTTGACTACATTATGATATAATTACATTTATGCATCCTAAATTGTCTTTCATCATTTGAAAGAAAAAAGTATCATGAAATGTACATGCCCTTAGCATTCAGGACTTTCATCAGTACTATGTCACAAAGCCTCACAACATGCAAACATTAAATGACCCACAACTTTATTCCTTGTCAATTATTCCCGGTATGTTTGTTTTATTCAAGAATGTCTCATGTTATATTCTCCTTTAATCACTTAGTTCTTTTGTATATTTTGCACAACTATGACATGTTTTTTCTTTCTTCTCAAAGGGTTCTATCTAGTAGCAAAACTTTCAAGGATGGAAATTTATTTTAAAGCTTATAAACCTTGCCCAACATTAGTACTCCCTAATATCCATAATGTTAAATGTTTAATGATATTTTCATAAAAATATTGAGAGTTCTAATTATTTTAGTTAAAATAATTTTAAAGTATAAAATTTGAGCAAATAAATTTAAAAAAATGTCAAAATTGACAACTATTTTTTATTTTTATTTTTGAAAAACCCTGGAATATTACCCCAATAAATTTCTCTACTACTTGGAAAATTATTAGGCTTATTTACATTGAAACATTGCTTATTCTACCCAGATCTCATAGACTATCCGTCAATATTATCTCATTTTTCACTTTACTTCATCATGCCCCTTCCTCGTCAAGGGTGATTTAACTCCCAGAGGATGATAAATCAACACGTTTATTTTGTTATACCTAACCACTTTAAACATTAAATGTGTTAATTAAGTACCATACTAAGTATATGTGGGATTTTCGACTTTCTTGTTTATATGGGTTTATAGCTATGCATAATCATTTGCCACTTGCTCCTTGTTCACAGTCACTAGCAAGGCCCCTTCATTCATGTAGAAAATTTGGACATATATATTTTGGTTTGTGCGGTCCTATGCATTTTAATTATGATAATGAAAATAAATGTACGAAATATTTTGTTGATGATTACACTCGAATGTGTTGTGTGTACTTACTAGAAAGTAAATCTCAAGCTTTCAAAACATTTAAGGGTTTTCATGTATGGATTGGATATGAAGCATAATCATACATTGGCTATCTTCATACCATTAATGGAATATAATGTAATCTAATGAATATGAACAATATATATGCAAGCACAGGATTCAACATAAGAATATAGTTCCATATAATTCTCAACAAAACTAAGTAGTTGAAAGAATGCATATTACTCTATTGAATATAGTTCTCTCAATGAGGTTTCTCAAAAATAGAACATTGATGTTTTGGGATTATGTGATTCTATGTGCAATGTATGTGAAAAGCTTATGTCCCTTTGACACTCTTAGAAGAAGAGTCCTTGTAAAATGTGGTATGGATGAAATCCTTCGGAAAGACATCGCAATGTCTTTGGTTCTTCTACATTCACTTATGTTTGTTATAGTATAGTCGTTCTTGCATATTGGGTATATTATTGTAAGTTTTTACTTCTTACTTTGTGGTTGTGATGTATCATAAGTTGGTTATGGTTTCCTCAAACGATTTTAGGGTAATTTATTCTTTTCTTAATGACTTCAAAATGAACTACCCTTCATACATTGAGTTACTTCCAATATTGTACAATCTTTCTAGAATTGTCACTCTATGATTAAACCATAACTTGATTCTCATCTCAATATATTTTTTCTTTATACAAGCATATATCTACATTACTAATGTTATTCGGTTATAACAAAGAATCGAATTGAAGCATGTCATCTATATTGCTAAGGTTAGACTCTAGTTATCTCAAAACTTACTATAATGTTCTTTCCCTAGTTAATTTAAAGTGATTCCAATTCAAACAAATGAATTCCTTTCTTATGTGTATAGGTTAGTTTATCACCAACTTGGGTTATCTTGAGACATTGTTTTGGGGTCAAAATTCATGCAAGCTTTTCCGCCTATGCGTTAGCCTTGAAGTACTTACCAAATGCTTCCTCTTTATAGGGTTTCGATGTCAGTTTCCATTTTCATTTGATTTTGGCTGGAAGGAAATTTGATGTTGTTTGAGTTTAAAGAAAACCCTTATATAGCTAGTGCTTTTCCCAAAATGCATAACACTGAAAAGATTCATCTATATCGATTTCAATTCAACAGATTTACCCTCTCTTCGTTAATGAAAATATTTAATTATGATAAAATAGTTTTAATTGTCTTATGGCCCCAACAGTGTAAATCTTTCTTCTTATTCATAAGGACAATTTATACAATGTATTTACTTCTTACTATGTTTAATGAAGTGATTACATCAAAAGCTTATAATACTATAATATTTTTTCTATTTTTATTATATGAGTACACATTAGATATTCATGTCAACTCTATATGATCATGAAAAATAATAATTACGCAAAATATTTCGAATACCAAAATCATAAACAAAGCCATATATGATTCCTAATATCGTATGTTTCTCAAGTAAACATAAAAGAAGAAGAACATAAGGCTTCTTATTCAAGAAACAACATTAAATTTAACACAACGCTTTTTAAATCAATGATAATTCGATGAAACCAATCATTCCAAAACAAATTGTTCATTGAACAATAAAAGTAGAAATATAATTGTTTAACAGACAAACAAAAGGTTTAAAAAAAATAAACTCAAAATTTTGATCTTGTTGAATGCTTCAAATTCTTGGCCAAGATATGAGATCTAAACATAAAAGAAATTGCATGTACTTGAACGACTATATTTGTGAATAGAGGAAATATTTCTAAATGAATTACTTATCATTTAACAGCAGGATATCATTTACGTGAAGGGATATGTTCTGGATTCATGAAATTGTAGCTTTCATTTCCAACAGTGGAGAGGAGAGTGACAATTTAATATTTGAATATAAGACATCAATCTTAAATTAACTTCCATATCTCCACCTCCACCTCCACCTCCTCCACCATCTTCTCCTCCTCCTCCTCTTCCACCACCTCCTTCAACTCCACCTCCACCACCACCTCCTCCTCCTTCTCCTTCTCGACCTCCAACTCATCCTCCTCCTCCTTCACCACCTCCTCTTCCCCCACCTCGAAATCCACCTCTTCCTCTACCTCCTCCTTAGCCTCCACCTCCTCCTCCACCCCGTCTCCCTTCGCCTACTCCACCAACTAATCATCCAGCTCCTCATCCTCCTCCTCCTCTACTGACTCATCCACCACCACTCCTCCTAATCGTCCTCCTCCTCCTCCTCCTCCTCCACTTCCAGGTACCGTGATTGATTCTTGAGCCTCATTTGATCACTGAGGTGTTGCAAGGTTTGGAATGAGTGTGTAAAGCCCATAAAACCCAGAGTGTACGTTGAGCCTCATTTGATCACTCATATGTTCCAAGGTTTGGAATGAGTGTGTAAAGCCCATAAAACCCAGACTGTACGGTTGGAGCCGAGGACGAATCTCTGGCTGGGGAGAAGAGAAAGAGAAAATCCATATTTCTATCCAGAAAATCAGAGTCCTTTGAAAGGCCTTCGGTTGCAGATAGCAATGATTATACATAGACAAACGTACCAATGTTTTACAGATGCTGTCTGGATTCCTTAAAATAAACCTTTAAATGAGAAAGAATCTGCAGAAATACTTAAAACGCTATGTGCTGACTCAAAACCCTAAGGACGTATAAAGATGTTAAAAAGGATGATTGCACAGCAGCATATGTGTAAATTTGAGTACAATGGTCAATTTTTTGGTTG
>APFE030916142.1:7922-45061 GCA_000404065.3 Pinus taeda
TACATGTAATAAAATCGATACCCCATTTTGCAAAAGGACCAATGGTAATGATAGGGTGGAGAGGAGTAGGAGGAGCGTGCATCGTTCGATCAAAAATTTGGCGGTTGTGACATTTCTAGACAGCAGTAATACAATCTTTAAACAAGGACAGCCAGAAATAACTAGCGCGCAAAATCTTTTGGGCTGTGGCATACCCAGACATATGACTGCCACACGCTCCAGAGTGGCAATCATTAAGAACATTCTCAGCCTCATCATGAGTAAGGCAACGATGGAAGACGAAATCCACCCCACGACGATAAAGTGTATCTCCAATAATAGTCTAAGGTTGGGATTGGAATCGTATCTTCCAGCGTTGAGATCGTGAAGTATCAGGCCGAAAAGATTCAGTTTGGAGATAGACAATGATATCTCCGTACCATGGATCAACGGTGCTGATAAGGAACAAGGATTCATTCGCAAGGGATTCTTCCGCCACATGTTCGGTATCGGCACGAGGGAAATCACACATTAGTTCTGCAAAAACCAAAGACTTCTTTGACTTGGCCTTCTCAAAATCCAAGTAAAATTCCTGCAGGATGACAATCCATTTGGAATACTTGCCCCCCAGCAATTGTTTAGTCAAAATGTATTGCATAGGGTTACAGTCAGAAATGACAGTGGTTTTTCGTAACAAAATGTAGTGACGAAAACAATGAACAACTTGGACTACAACTAAGGCCAGTTTCTCCACATGTGAATATTTTAACTCAGTTGGAGTTAGAGTCTGACTAAGATAATATATCACATGTTCACTTTCGAATTCATCATGTTGAACTAAAACCATCCCAATTGTGGAATGGGAAGCAGCGAGGTACAAGAAATAGTCCTGGTTATAGTTGGGAGGATGCAATAATGGCGCATGGGTCAACGCATGTTTTAGAGCATCAAATGATTTTTCAGCTATCTCGTCCCAAAAGAATGGAGTATTTTTCTTCAACAACCGGGTGAAACCTTTTGTAATATCGGCGTAGTTAGGAATGAAATGACGTAAAATGTTTGCTTTCCCTTGCAAACTCTGGAGTAGGCGAAGAGTCGAAGGAGGTGGTAGCTTGACAATTCCTTTGACCTTCGAAGGATCGACACGAATGTCGGCTTTTGATACAACAAATCCCAGTAATCGACTCGTTTCAATACAGAAAACACACTTGTGCGGATTAAGCCTAATTCGATAATGCCTACATTTCATGAAGATAGCTCGTAAGTGAGTGAGATGATTGGCTCTTTGGAATGAATGAGCCGGTAGATCATCGAGACAGGGCTGCACAATGTGCTTGATGTCATGAAACGCGTAAGACATTGCCCTTTGAAAAGTTGCTCTGACGTTCTTCAGTCCAAAAGGTAATTTGCAATAAGCAAAGGTCCCCCATGGATAGATGAAAGCCATTTTTGGTTGATCTGCAGGTAGAATGTTAATTTGATTATAACCGGAAAAACCATCCATAAAGGAGAATATTTCATTGCCGGCACAATCATCGATAATTTGATCGATATAGGGTGTGGGATAGTTTTCCTTGGGACAAACACGATTAATATCCTTATAGTCGATGCATATTCTTATTGTCCCTTGTTTTTTATTAACTAGCACAATATTTGATACCCAATCCGTTAAAGGAATTGGATAAATGAAACCTGCTTTAAGTAATTTCTCAATTTCAGTCTTAATGGCAACAGCTTTTCGTGGGTGTATTTGACGTAACCGTTGCCGGATGGGTTTAGCATCCGGGTAGGTTTTGATTTCATGAACAACGATTGAAGGATCGATTCCTGGCATTTCCTCATAGGACCAAGCAAACACGTCGCGGAATTCTTGAAATAGGGCTTTATATGTGTTGACTTCAGTGTCTGTATAGGAAGCACCTATGTGAATGTTTTCAACAATCCCAGGTTTGACTGAAATGTCGATAGGAACTGTGCGAGAAATATTGGCTAAATTTTGTTCAGAATCAAGATGTTTCAGTGGATTATGCGGTTCTTTGACATATTCAGCGGTGAAAATGGATGAAAAATCATTTTCAAAATGATCAATCTTGGGTAAAAATGAAGACCTATGCTGAAGACCTTCCCATGGTAAGGCATCAACGGATAACAATTCCCGAATTTGTTCATCAGTGTGAAAAATTTTTGAAAAAGTTGTTGACTCCGAGGTTGAAATTGAAAGTGATTTCCCATTGATCTCATTCACTAGATCAGGGTTGGTTGAATTTAAGTCGGAAAATTACTGTACTGCCTGATAAGCAACTTCGAAGGGACTCAAAGGCATAACATTGCCAAGAGAGTCCACCTCGGATTCGAATGGGACGACCCAAGGATTGTCAAGAACAATGGATTCCAACGAAATCATATGAATGGTTGCGAAAGGAGACTGTACGTTGGGAGGAGGAAAGGAAAAAGTTCCGAGTAAACCTGAATCTTTAACTAATCCTACTCCAACATCCTTATAAGGGATAACAGTTTTTCCAACATGTTGAATACTCTCAACAGAGGATGGGTCGGATGAGAAATAAGTTATCTGATCTATTGTTACAATCTTTCCGTTATGTGGGAACTTAATAAGCCGAAAGACTGAGGAAACAATAGCAGTCATGGCGTAAGACAAAATAAGGTTGTAATCTAAAGGGGCATCAACCACCTCCACATCTAGATTAACGGTTTTTCCTTCAACCCCTATAGGAAAATCTTGTAGAATGCCATAAGGATGAAACCCTCGACCATCAAAGGCCTTTATAATTGTCGGGGATTGATTAAGCGTAGGAGAACCAAGGGTTTTCCAACACTGTATCGACATAATACACGTGGAATCTCCCTCATCAATCACAGTCCTAAAACAAGGTCTATTTTTGACTAACACTGGAATCTGGAAAGCCATTTGATGAGGAAGGCGAGGTGTACTATTTTCTAAATCGAAGACTATGAGGTTAGAGTCCTGAAGATCAACAGCTCCTATAGCCGACAGTAGCATTTTCCGTTGTGCTGGACATGATTGCAACACTTCCAAAGCCGACATTGCTGAAGGTGAAACAACTAAATCTTCGACAATGTTATAATTCTGAGCAGCTCTCACATGAGGATTGAAATCTGACTTTCGAAGTATACCCTTAGCGGGCGGTTTGATTACTAAGTCAGGATTAGGTTTCTCGATCTGTAGTGGATCGGAACCAGATGGAGCTGAGGTTGATGGATTGGAATTGGAAGATTCAGCTTCCTTTCCACCAAAAGGACTTTTACTCCCGTAATCTTGCGATCGTGTCGCAATCCTTACATGTGACATCATCATTATGGGCTCTTCCAAGGCATTAGAGGAAGAGCCTATCATTTTACTGTCTTGATTTGGAAAATGATCCTTCAAAACAGCGGGTGTTTACGAACCTTTGACGATCTTTGCAACCTCGGCATGATGCGGGCAATCCCTTGTAAAGTTCTCCTCATCACAGATGAGACAAGGATATTGAGGTTTTCGTTTCTCGTCAGTAGATTCAGTTTTCTCGGATTTCTCCTTTGAGTTCTGTTTGTTCTTTTTCTTACCTTTCTTTTTGCCGTTGGATTTTGATTTGGTCGTGGATGATTCCACGACATGAACATCGACAAAAATTTCAGGTGAAGACTCTCCTTTAGGGGAATGTGGTAAAGTTATTATGGGAGAAGAATTCTTGGAGGATTTCTTCTTACTTTTGGTATTAACAGTACCAATCATACCATCACCGGCATGAGACCCTGAGGGAGGTGCAACAATTTGATTTTGTTTCGGAAGGTCGGGGATTTTCTCATGCAACATACTTGACTGAGTATAAACTAAGTCAAGGTACTGAGGTTGAGCAATGACTTGCTCTTCTGTAACTACCCCTGCCTTAGTGACATCTTCAGTTATCTTGGGTAATAATGATTTCACAAACCATTCTGCCAGACATCATAAGAATTTCTTCAACACTTAACCGCTTAGTTCTGTCATGACTAGGAGATACCGTATAATCAATGGGTCGAGGAGAAGCTCCTGAAAGCATACCAGATACAGACTGATACCCAGGAGGAACAGAAGGAACGCCATGTAAAAAGGTTTCTAGCATCTGAGAAAACAAGGATGACTGTCTTGACATATTCAAGGGAGGATAATAACCTCTGGGTGTTGGATGAAAAGGAAATCGAGGTGGTGAAGACGCGAGACCTGGATTTTCTAAGACATTGGTCAATGAAATATACCAAGCGTCACCTCTAATGGGACTGAAGAAAATAGATTCACGCTCCCTAAGTGCAATAGTCGGTTGGTTTTCAGGGATGCTTATACCTTCGTCTGGGCTTGAAGCTTACAATTTCTTCAATGGAAATGACTCTAGAAGGAAGATTTTCGGTGATAATATTTTCTACTCTGGGTGAACTAGGTCCACTAGAAATAGGAGAAGCAAATCCTGAAGATGGAGTAGCAGCAATTTGAGTTTCAGGCTCAAAGATTTCAGGTTCTTCAGCTACTGAACTAGTAGGAGTGATACTACCATTAACTTCAGAAAATGAAATTGGTTCAGAAATATGTTCTGTTACTTGCACTATATAATCAGGATGTATAATCAACGAAGACTCTCCGGCCTCCGGTGATCCAACCCTACTTTCACTACGTGTGATAAGGGCTCGCAGCCCTTCCAGCTGACTTGGTGTAAATTCGGGAGGTTTCCCCCGAAGTCGACGGGATTGTCTCGGTAATTCAGCCACAATTAATCTAATTACTTCACACGAAAACAAAGAAAAATCTCAAGAAAAAACACCTAAAGTCTCTAAAGAACCAAATAATTTGAAGCACACACCTAAAAAATCTAGGAGATCAAACCATACACAAACAATATCTTTCCGGATTGAAAACACTAGTTGGTGATGAAATCCAACGTCGCAGAGTCCAATACAAAAATGGCGGTTGGAACAATTACCCCGACAACCTGCTTAATGAAACAGACTGGCACAATTTTCTCCACTATAACCGTCTTGAGTGAAGATAACCCCCCAGAGAGTCCAAGTGAGTCTAGTCGACGTCTTCTCCAGGTACAATGGGATCTTCCCTCCACCGTCACCTAGGAAAGAATCCTAAAGATTATGGTCACTAAGGTCACCAACGGAAACAAATATACCTGGGGGAACAGTCTACGATCCGATACGCACGTAAGGGTAGAGTAACAAGCTCAATCCCCTTGAAGGCTCCTTGACATAATCCAAGGTTTACCAACAAGTGACCCCAGGCTCCTCGACAATGATTAATCCGAGGTTTACCGTTTTTAATACATGAATATCTTCTATCGTTCCCAATGAGGAAGGATTGATTCCCATACTGGTTCGGATATGATCTCGTGCTTCTCCTTTAAGAGGAGCTTTCCCAGAGCATAGATGTACAATTGGATTTTCTTTCTACTGCAAGATAGACTACTTGTTTGTTTAAACTACCTTGGAGAGTTAATTACTCCCTACTCCAAGATACTAGCCTAAGCTATGTGGTGAAAAGAGCCCTAGAAAATAAAATGATTGCTAGATTGATTTTAATTAAGCGTTAATTTTATTGTTTGTTCCTTAAGTCAATGGGTGCGGAGATGAAACTTTGTGGTATGAAGACTCGACTCCAGAACACTAAAAATGCACCTAAGATGATAAAAATTCCTTTTCCTTTTCAATGAATATCTAGCTAAGGAAGATTCGAAGATGCAATGCTTGGCAAATCAAATCTTTCTCTTAACATACAATTGAAAGGAAACTTTTTGTCTTTTCCAAAGAACTTTTCAAAACGAGACTACTAATGACACTCATAGAAAATCCCTTTGCTTTTTAACAATCAACTACTACAAGAATAAGCAATTCCCTTAAGAGAGATTTTAAGATTTCTAAAAAATACTATTGAAAACAAATTTTCAACAAGCTTGTATAATTTCTACGAAAAACTCAAAACTATGATCTAATCTTGAGATCTAAATGAAAAATGGATTGAAAAGACACTTGAAATGTTTTTGAGGATGTTCAACTTAGTGTTTCAGCTAACTAAGGATCAATTTGTTCAGCTCAACAAACTAATAAAAGCATCCAATTATATTTTAATAGAAAAAATGAAATTCAAAACTTTTAATCAAGTTCAATCAAAGTTTTGCAAAAGAGACAAATGGGATCTAAGTCTCTTGACGGATAGATTCTATAATCCAGTCAAACTCAGCAAGAAAACTAGAGAGACCAGGGTGATCTAAGGCTCTAAGGCTTCGGACCTCTGAGCTACTACAAAGACCAAGCAAAAACCAATCCAATCAAACAAAACTTCTTAGAAAATCACTCCAAACAAAAATGCCAATGAAAACTAACTCAAAAGGAACTTTTTTCAAGACAAATGCAGGTCTGGGCATATACTAACAGCTATGGATAAGAACTAAACCTAACTGGGTAGATGGATTTTAGGTTCTTCAAATTTTGACAGGGGTTTGCAGGCATCCAGTAAAACCAGGTGCGGTGCCGCTCTGTGTTACACTGTAACAGTGCGGATAGGTCCGCACTGTAACTAACTCAGAGGATGCAGTCCTCTTCCAAAATTTCAAAAATAAAAAATCAACCAGGATCTAACTAGTACCCAAAATCACACCAATCAAGGCAAAATTAGAAACAAAAACTCAAGTTTCTCAAGTCAAAGTAAAGACAAGACAAAATCCAAACCAAACCAATCCTCAGTGGAGTCGCCAATTTGTTGGCTGGATAAATCGTTCTTGCGGACAAGACCGATCTCCCTAGTATCTAATGATATCTAGCAATAAAGAGAACAAGCAAACCTATTTCTCTCTAAACATGTTTCAGTTCATTAATGAATACTAAGAAGTGTAAAAGACCCTACCTCGGTCCAATGCTGTTTGAGGCAGTTTTATCCCAACAGCTTCAAGCAGTTCTCATTCAATAACCTGCATACACGAACAAGCACACGTCAAAGCATACCTGCATATAACAAAACATGTCCATTATGAAGATCAAGGAGCTCATAAAACAAACCATTAGAGACAGTTCATTGAGAAAAATAAACTTGATTGTATTAACTTAATGAATAAAAGAACTTTACAACCTTTGCCTTGATGTTGCACAAGTCCTTTCCAGGGTCCAGCAGGGGTCTCCTCTACTTTGACAAGCCTCACTCACTTCACAAAAGACATGAAAGGTATGTGATCTCTCCTCTCACAAGCTCAAAAAGGAAGCCTAGTTTTCAGCAGCATTTACCCTCAAGAATCTTCAGCTTTCAACCTCTCTTTAAACCAACCCAATGGATGAATTTATAGTGCAAATGGAGGAAGTTGCAGGTCCACCATTGAAGGGATAAGTTCCTCCTTCAATGGGATAAGCACCTCATATCATGGAGTTAGCTCCCTTAGTTATGGAATAGATGAACCAAGGTGGAGTGGACTTGCCAGTGTAATATTCCTTCCAGAAGTGTCTAGAAGTGACCCAAGATAAGTTTTTAAGAGTGAACTCACTCCTTTTTAACTTTTACAGGGGTTCGCACCCATCACTAAATATACAAAGCGGTCAGGTTGACAGGAAACATGACCATTAGGTGCAACACCACAAGCAATACTAGGAGAAAGTGCGAAACCAGTATTTGAGACATTTTTAAGGTCTTTCTCCCATTTTCAAGGCTTGACATGAAGAGCTGAGGTTTAAGACTTGCAAAGGAGGTACGTATGAGTATTGGTGGACTCACACAAACTGTAGAAAGTCATGGTGACAATTTTTTGTGTAACAAAGCCTCCCAAGTCTTATGAGGGATCAAAAATAAAAGAAAAATATAGTCAACCAACACACAACATGACTGCAAAAGAAATAAAAAAAAAAGATTTTGAAACCCACATCTAATAGGCCATGATAACATCATGCAACAAGCCACAAACCCAAATGAAGCCGAAGCAGAGGCTATGTAGGAAGTTGGTGAGATAAGGCAAGAAAAGGGGTTAAAAACCCATCCCCTCAACTCAACCCAGGTAGATGGCATAGCAAAACCAACGAGAAACACAACCCAACATCAACGTGCGTAACCCACAAGCTAGATTTACCTGCAAAGAACCCCTGTAGTGGCATGGAAAGGTTGTCAAGCCGAACAAAGCCCTCATGAATCCTTGCAGAAGCGGAGAAAGGTCCTAGAACAAATAAAATGGTGGTGGGAAAAGTAATGAAATAGACAAAACCACCACAAAATGCCCATTCCATGTGTAGGCGATCAAAGAAGGAGGTAAAGGCACGAAATGGAGCAAATGAAGCTCCATCCCTTCTTAAAATCCACCAAATAGAGCTTGGAGACATTGTAGTTAATGACATATCCAACACGCGCACCTGTAACAGAGGAAGAACCAACGGAGGAGGAGAAAGAGGGGAAAAACAAGGGCAAAATAGCTAGGGTTAGCCACGCCCCCTTCGCCCCCTTAAACTTCAATTAGTCAATTTTATTAATTAGGTAGTTAATTGATTGATTAATGTTGATTACTTAACATTATAACTGAGGTTAATTAATGATTTTTTTAAATAAAGTGATTAATAATAATAAAAAAATACCAAATAAAATGATTATTTTTCACATCCTTGGACACCAGAGGCGTGACTAATCAAACTTATGACATCTTTCAACATTCCCAACTAACAACCATTAGGTTATAGAAGATCAACCCAATATAATGATTATTAACAAATATTCGAGGTAAATAAAATAAAAATAAAACAAAATGTTAAATATAGTAATTTATTAAAATATGTTGAGCTCGACCTCATGCATGCTTAGGTTTTGCATGAGGCCCATGTGCCACTCTCTTACTTTACCAACACTTAGACGAATCAACAAGGTACCCTCTCACCTCATCGTTCTCCTTTTGCTATAGTTTTGCAGCGGCTAGGTCCAACGCTCATAGGGAGGCCATGATAGAGAACCCACTTAGCGTGCAAGAGGTACAATGTGGAGGGTTTCTAGGGGAAATGATTAGTTCAATTTGGACTAGGATAAGGAGCCTCGTCGGAGGTGATGGTCTGCTAGGTCGACCCGAAACAATTGAAATGCCACATACAAATACACTGCAAAAAGGGTAGCGAAGGGAAAGAATTAGTAATTATGATTGGTATAGTGGGGATTAGAAATGAGAGAAATCAAGTTTTGAAGGGTTGATTTCGTTGTTACTCTAATGGAATATACATTACTACCCAGAGTGTATTATTTTATTTTACCATGGCTATGTTGGGTAACAATGATCACAAGGTCTCACTACAAGAAAACCAATTTGATGGGAAGATAAAATTAAAATGCTTAAAAATAATTTCTTCTTTAATTTATCATATTTTGGACTTTGTAGTGTCAGCTCTTTCCATGCCTTTGGATATGTACTTTAAGTGATTTCTATATAGAATCCATCAAAGCATGCCAGGGGCATAGAGAATTTTCAGTTTCCAGACAACTAAAAAGCTTTATTTTCCCGAGAAACAATTGTCTTTGATTATTTTACCTACATCTTTTTAAACAATGATCATAAATATGATATATTATTTACTAAACCTTTTAATAAGGTTTATAAATATGATATTGTATCACATAAATCCTTTCATTTTTATTGGAAATCTATAATAATCTTTGAGTCCTCAATTTTTCCTAATAACTTGGAATAGATATCTCGTACTTACTCCTTCTACAATCTACTCCTGGGTCTAACACAAGATGCGGTTAGAGTTTTTTTCTTAGTTTGGTTGCTAAATTTATTGTAATTTTTTTTATGTTAATTTGAGGGTATCCTTCAACCATTTGACTATATTTGTAAAATCTTGGGTACTTTTTATTTCACCATGTGTTATATAAAATTTCATTTAGTTTTTTTCTTTCTTCTCGCCCACTCCTTAATTGGATTGATTAACTTGTTTTAGTTTTGAGTGTGATCTACTTTAGTCCTGATAACGTCCTTAATCTGATCTCATATGCACAAGTTGATTAACCAATTTGAGTTTTTCCTATGATAAGGTAGGAGTAGCTTTGACTGAAACAAAACATAGTGCATTTTACTTTAGCGTTCTGAGACATTTAGGCCTCTCACAAGATTTTATATGCTTGATTTCTTAGTCTCCCATGTTCGAAGGTGTCTAATACACTGGTGGAGCCCTATAATGCTACCCTATCAGTACATCAACTAGTTGAGAAAATGTTGTAGATTTGGAAAATGCATATCTAAACCCCATAGATGTATTAACTATTATCATTTTAGATATCTAATTTTAGCTTTATATGTTAGGACTCAATGCATAAGGATGGAGTTATAGACTTTGATCATGGATGGAATTCATTATCCAGTGATGGTTTAAAAATATAGAAAGGTAAGGCTGAGAGTTTGAGCTTATTCAGATCACGAATGGACATATGTGTTGTATTTATAAATCCCAAACCAAAATTTGTAGATTTTTACTTGTAGATTTAACAAATTATGTGATATGCTAAAACATAAGACAAGAACCTACTCTACTCATCAACGAAAACCAAAATTGATCAATGAAAACGCTAAGCAGAAAAGGAAGAATTTCAATTGCACATAACACAATATTTTTTTTGCGGAAAGCAACTACCCAAAACCCCGACTATCTATAGTGCATTAACCAAAATATCTGAGAAGAAAATACAATGTTTGTTCAACCCGAACAATTCCTGCACAAGTACAATCTATCTCTCTGCTTCAGAATCCATCTGAAGCCAACACTTAGCCAATTTTGTTGCTTACCAAGCCCCAACTTCCTTGCACAATTCCTGAGAGAATTAGCCCATATTTAATTGGGAAATTCCTCATCCATAACTACATAATCCATCATAGGCCTTCTACTGATTTCTTGCACCATATTTACAACTCAAAAAATTATACAACTGATAGTACATTTTCCCTGAACTCTAATCTCAATTGGGTCTTCCTCTGAACTGACATGCATGAGTTATTTATGAGTGAATCTTCAGTTAACTAGTGGAGCAGTGAAGTTGTATTGAAGCCTTTCAAATTGTTCTTACCCCTTTCTCTTCACATGGGATTCTTGTAACCTGTGATGCTCTGTTGTATGTGTGCAACATTTAGTTGGTCAACGTTTATTTGTTACTTCCACCATCGACTATTTTGTGTGATTTTAAGAGTGTATTAGTTTGACCATAATGGGAGATTATATAACCTAATATTGTGAAGTTAGAAAATGCAGAGCTTAAATTCTAGTGGTTAAGATCTCCTCAACTATGGTAGTGTTTATAGTTTCAATTGTGTTGACTTATTTCTCTTATGAAGAGCAACCTCATATTGTGTAGCTATGCCATTTTTGAGGCATTTTCACTAAAGAAGAAGAGCATCATATTGGTTTAATGTTGCAAATATTGTCTGAGGCAATCATATTTCAAATTGGTATGTTGAATGTCAAATTTTTCTATCATTATGATGTTCAAGTTTAGTTCTCACCATATCTCAAGTTTTACTCCACTTCTCATTATAATGGATATTTATGGAGTTGAGTAAGTTCTTGTAGAAAATCTCGTAGATTCACAAGATAATGCATTTTTCTAAAGCAAAAGACAATAATCTACTTCTACTATTTACAACGGAAGCCCATAGACATCGAGCAAACAATAATCAATATAGGAAGATAATCAAAGGCACATAACACAATAAACATTCGGGGAAAGCCACAACTCAAAACCCCACTAATTGTTTTGTATTAATCCGAAAAATCAAGATGAAATTACAATGCTGGTTCTCTCTAGAACAATCCCAACACTCAACATATTGAATCTCCAACTCATAAGCAGTCTCAAGGCCAAAGATTAGCCTCTTCATAAACTCTCCAAGTCTTCATTCCAATGTGTAATTCCTATGGAGAATATATGGTATTTAAAGGGAAATAAAGCCTCTAAAAATAACACAATCCCTCAAGGACCAGTTCCTAAATGCATGCACTATCAGTGCAACTCAGAAAAATCTAAAACAAATAGTACATTGTCCCTGCACTTTAGTCTCAACTTGGTCTTTCTTAGAATCAACATGCATGAGTTTCTGATGAGTAAATATTTAGTTAACTAGAGTAGCACTGGTGGAGTTTATTAGTGTCACCACTGAATGTTAACTCACTATTAGTTCTGTCAATTAGTTTGAGAACTAATTTAACGAAACTGACTCATGAAACCGAGTCTTCTATTTTACAACTCATAATTAACTCACACTGGACTCCTACAAAGTAGGGAGAACATATACATGATTTCCAACTCGAATTTCCTCAGTTAAGTAAGTTTAATAAACTTAATTTAATTATTTTAAGTTGTTATGAGAATAAAATTGAAATTTTAATTCACAGTTTAATTCAAGAACAAATTAAACTGGAATTTCTTGTTGCCATTTCTCAATACTCCCTCTCAACAAGAAAGGGATTATTAACTACCTTGATCCTCTGTGAAACTCGAATTTACATCTTGAGAATGCCTTTTGTCAAGATGTCAGCATCTTGCTCCTCCGTGGGAATGTAATCTAACAACATGATCTGCCTCAATACACAATCTCTGAGATGATGATACCAGATATCAATATGCTTGGACTGATCATGAAAGACTGGATTTTAAGAGAGTTTGATACAATTTTGATTATCATAATAAATCACTGTTGGATCCATATGTTGACCAAAAAAACCAACCAGGATCTTCCTAATCTTGATAGCCTCACATGCTGCTTGAATTGCAACCATGTACTTTGCCTCTGCCGAACTGAGTGCAACCGATATTTGTTTCCTTATGTACCAAGAAATTTTCGCTGACCCAATACTAATGGTCCCTCTTGATGTGCTCTTCCTGTCAGATGGAATCCCTGCCGAATCTGCAGCAGTGAAGCCTTGAAGCTTCATTCCCTCTATCCGTCTGTACCATAACCCAAACTGAGTAGTGCCTCTGAGGTATCTCAAAGCATGCTTTGTCGCCTTCCAATATAGCTTGATAGGCATAACCATCACTTGACTAAGTTGGTTAAATGCATAACACATATCTGGTCATGTGTTCACCAAGTACACAAGTGAACCCACAAGCTGCTTGTAAACAATAGCTTCCACTACTTCCCCTGAAGTAGCATCCTCCTTCCTCCGGCTACTAGTTAGAGGAGTCTCCATGGGTTTACTGCTCTCCATGCAGAATCTCCTGAGTATCTCATTGGCATAATTGCCTTGAGATACAAATAACTCCCCATCTCCCTGCCATATCTCCATGCCAAGAAAGTAATGCATGAGCCCCATTTCCTTCATCTCAAGCTCTCTTGCAAGGTCCTCCTTGCAATATTTGCTGAGCTTCTCATCACCTGTCAGCATGAGATCATCTACTTAAAGTACACTGATCAACAACTTACCTTCCACCATTATGTGATATAGGTTCGCATCCGCTTCACTCTTCGTGAAGCCCAACCTAGTGAAGTAGCTATCTATCATGGTGTACCAAGCACGAGGTGCTTGCTTCAACCCATACAACGCTCTCTTGAGTTGGCACACATGCGACTCACAGTCCATGGTCTCAAAACCTTCAGGCTGCTCTATGTACACCTTTTCCTCAATCATTCCATTAAGGAAGGAAGTCTTCACATCAATCTGATGTATCTTCCAACCCATTTGTGATGATAATGCCAAAATAGATATGATTGACGACTACCTTGCAACAAGAGAAAAGGTCTCATCATAGTCAATCCCCTCCACCTGTTAAAAGCCATAGGCCACAAATATGGCCTTATGCTTATCCACACTACCATCTGTAGTTTGCTTTACCTTGTAAAGCCAACGAGAGCTCACAATTGACTTGTCCTTCAGTCTCGAGACCACATCCCAAACACTGTTTTGAATTATGGAGTCATACTCCTCCACCATTGCATGAACCCAAACTGGCTGCTGCACTGCTTCCTAAAAGGAAGATGGCTCTGTCAGAACACATGCACCCATAAGTGCCATGTATCCAGTGTACCTCTCTGGTGACCTCCTCTGTCTGCATTGATAAGAGGGTGCTCCCACATTCTCTTGTGCATTATCCAACAATATGTTAGCGTCTCTAGTGTGCTTTCTTCCCTCTCTGGAAGACTCTGCTTGAGTGGATGTCTCCATTCTCTAAACCTCTGCATGTGGCTGCTCCACATCAATCTGAGGCCCCTCAACCTTAGGAGCTAAAAGCTTTCATCCGCATGTAGCTCAAGCTCCCTCTCAAGCAATACTCTCATGGCCTTCTCCTCATCGAACTTGATATCCTTGCGAACCACTATCATCTGACTGGTCGGCATGTACACACAATAGTTGTTGGGTGCATTAGTGTACCCCACAAAGATACCTAACTCTGTTGTTGGCTCAAGCTTCTTCCGTGCATCTTTGGTCACATGGAAATAAACCGATGACCCAAAAATCATTAAGTGACCAACGTTTGGCCTCTTATGGGAATAAGCCTCCTTTGGTGTCTTCATCTCAAGTATCTGATGTGGGCTATGGTTCTAAACATAAACCGTTGTGTTGCATGCCTCAGACCACAAGTGTAGTGGTAGGCCCTGATCATGCAACATTGCCCTTTTTGCCCCTACTATGCTCCTATTCTTCCTCTCAACAACCCCATTATGTTGAGGGTTATGGGGTGTCGTCAACTTTCATTTAATCCCTTCCACTGCAAAAAATTTCTTAAACTCATTGGAAACATACTCACCACTGTTATCACTCTGTAGAGCGTTAACCTTCTTTCTAGGACCTTTCTCTACCATTTCTTTGAAATCACAAAACTTTGTGAAATTTTGATCCTTTTTCTGTATAAAAAATACCCAACATTTACGAGAATAGTCATCAAAAAATATAACATAATACCTGTGTTTGGCTATGGATACTGTCGAGAATGGTCCACACACATATGAATGGACTCTCTCTAGAATAGACTCTGCTCAACTGCCTCTGTCTCCAAAGGAAGACTTGGTGTATTTTCCCAAAGTGCAACCCTTGCATGTGTCAACTTGTTCAAGCTTACCTTTGGGAAGACCGGTAGATATTTGCTGCAATATCTTCAAAGCCCTATGATGTAAGTGGCCCAATCACCTATGCCACAACTTGCCGACATCTTGGCTCAACATATTTTCTGCTTTTGAACTCAAAGCAACACAATCCTTTACCTCTATCTTATAGAGATTCTAAACTCCAATCCCTATCTTCTTTACTTAAACTGTGGCTATGTGATGAAGGAACACCTTTCCTTTCGAAAAGATCACATCATAGCTTCTATCTTCAAGAATGGAAACAAATACCAAGTTCTTCATTAGTCTGTGTACATGCATAACATTCTTCAAGGTGAGTGGAGTGGCATGCTCCCTCTGAAAAGTAATAGTGCCCACACCAGTAACACTATACTTACTATCATCACCAATATCGATATGCATCTTGAGATCTTTCTCCTCTAGTTCACTGAATAAATCTTTGTTGCCAATCATGTGGAAAGAAGCTTCATTGTCTAAGTACCAGACACTTCCCATCATTGAAGACACCATCCATGCAATGGGGGAAAAGTCCAATTTGAATTGGGAGGCCAAAGCCTCACTCGCCCCTCCTCCTTAGACTTCTTCAATGGAAAATTTATAGCAAAGTGGCCTGTCTTGTGACAATGAAAGCATTTAACTTTCGTCATGTCCTTCTTATTACCTCCATGATAAGAATCTGATTTGGAACGAGAAATTTTACCTTTCCCCTTCCTCGCCTTAATCGTTAAGGCACAGTTCTCTTCATCATCAGCCTTTGATGAAGAGTCATCCCTGGTGTTCCTCCTGATCTCATCCTGCATCAAATCTGACCATAGTTGTTCCCAATCTGGCAGCTTCTCCCAACCATTGACAGAGTCCTGATAACTATTCCATCTCTTTGGGATTCCAAGAAGAGCAAGACTCACCATATCCTCCTTGGCAACCGTGATTCCAACACTTAAAAGTTCATCCTGACATTCAGTGAACTTGGTCAAGTACTTTGGAATCGTCTCGCCTTTGTCCTTCTTGATTTTATGAAGTTTATCCTTCAGTGCGAACTTCCTTTGATCACTGTTATTCTGATACAAGTCCGTCAATGTTTTCCACATAGCATGCCGAGTTCCTTGCCATGGAGACTTGAGAAAATGTGGCACACACTTCCACTCGGCCAAGTTCTGTGCATCAATAACTACTGGCTTAGGAATTGCTTGTTCAACAAATTCCTTTAAGCCATTGTCCTCTAGAACAACCTCCATCTTGTCCCTCCAAGCTATGAAATTCAAGCTTCCTTCCAAGGCATACCCAAGCATCAACCCATGGAACACCATTTGCCGATCCTAAAGTATGTATTACAAATTCGACTTTCACCTGTAACCCAGAAACTCAAAAATTTGAAATCTCCTCTAGAGAGATGATTTTAAATCAGCGATATCTCCTTCATCTAAACTCCGAGTGGACCATTTGTTTTTTTGAATTTGGGTATCTTTTCCCAAGGAATCCAGATCTGCAACTTGTTTATGAAAAAATTAATATTGCTCTGATACCATGTATAAAATCATGTAGATTCACAAGTTAATCCAATTTGTTAAAGCAAGAGACAAAAATCTACTTCTACTATTTACAACAGAAGCCCATAAACATCGAGCAAACAATAATCAATAGAGGAAGAGAATCAAAGGCACATAACACAATAAATATATGAGGAAAGCCATAGCTCAAAACCCTACTATTTGTTTTGTATTAATCTGGAAAATCAAGATGAAATTACAATGCTTGTTCTCTCTAGAAAAATCCCAACACTCAGCAAATTCAATCTCCAACTCATAAGCAAGCTCAAGGCCAAAGCTTAGCCTCTTCACAAGCTCTCCAAGTCTCTATTATAATGTGTAATTCCTATGGAGAATAACTTGTATTTAAAGGGAAATAAAGCCTCTAAAAATAACACAATCCCTCAAGGATCAGTTCCTGAATGCATGCACTATCAGTGCAACTCAAAAAAATCTAAAATAAATAGTACACTATCCCTGCACTCTAGTCTCAACTCGGTCTTTCTCAGAATCGCCATGCATGAGTTTCTGATGAGTAAATATTCAGTTAACTAGAGTAGCACTGGTGGAGTTTATTAGTGTCACCATTGTCTGTTAACTCACTATTAGTTCTCTGAATCAATTTGAGAACTAATTTAACTGAACTGACTCATGAAACCGAGTCTTCTATTTTACAACTCACAATTAACTCACACTGGTCTCCTACAAAGTAGGGAGAACATATACATGACTTCCAAAAGACTTCCAACTCGAATTTCCTAAGTTAAGTAAGTTTAATAAACTTAATTTAACTATTAAGTTGCTATGAGAATAGAATTCAAAGCTAATTCATAGTTTAATTCAAGGACAAATTAAACTCGAATTTCTTGTTGCCATTTCTCAACGGTTCTGTTATATTTTGTTTTGTAGCAAAGTATTAAGGGTGGTCTTGGTGGGTTTTAGGTTCCAGATTTTGAATTTGGCCTTTGATACCATGTGTGAAAACCCAATTCGGGGTCCTCAACCATAAACTAATTTTGTATAATTTCACAACAAAAATAACATATGCATAACACAATAATTTTTTTACAATAACATATACAAGTAATAACAAATTTGATTTACAACATATTAAAACATGTAAGGAATTTTGTTTTTGGAAATTCACATAAATTAAAGAATAAGAAGAAGAATACCTAATATAGTGGCTTGGTTGGAGTGCTCCTACTAGGGCCACTCAACTGAATATGCCACCCTTCCAACTAGGAAAGTCTATCTGACTTCCTATCCCAGGAAACCTTTGCATGTTCCCTAGCCTCCGAGCCCAAGACCAACCACAGTCGTGGTGTGCCTGAAACTGATCCAACACTCTCCAATCTATAGACCAAAATCAAGTGTGAGTTCTCACTCTCCTCTCCTAGTTTCCTCTTCCTCTTAGTTCTCTCTTCCCCTCCTTCTACCAATTCAAACTGCAATAAAAAGAAAAGAAGTTCTACTTGATGACATGGTCCTGACCACTCTATTATTCTCTTCTTCGCTAAACTGGTCTGCCCAATATGTTCTCTTCATGGAGTGGGGTTATTCTTGATATGTTCAATTCATTGGGGTGGTTATTCCCACTATGTTCCTCTCTTTGCTGACAAGGTCTGACTGATATGGAAGATTCATTTAAGGTAAAATACAAGTTGTGAGTAAATGCCTTATGCCTCCCTTAATCATCCATCTCAACCATCGATCATAAATGCCATGAATGCCCCCCACTCCTTCGAATTGAATGTCTTTAACTCCCCCCTATATGCTTACTCCTCAAGCTACTTCCCTATGCCCCTCATCTTTGAATTGGCTCGAGGTCATTAAGCCATGCCAAATCAGAGGGAATATAAATAATTAAAATAATTTAATTTAATAAAATAATAAAGTAATATAATATAATATTAATATGCCTTTTAGGTTTTATCAACATGATGGATTTGTGAGAATCATAATTTTAAGATGTTGATTTAATAATAAATCTTTTAAATTATAAATTAATTATACATAAGGGTTAAGGGTTGATCAATCAGTTAAGCACTAATCAAGCTTAACTATTAAGCAAGCTTACAACTAACCATAAGCTTGATCTTTTATTAGGCTTAGAGTTAATCATAACTTATTTTCTAATCAAACTTAAATGTTAATTTATTGTCTAGGATAATAAGCTATGGGTTACTAGCATATTTGTGCGAGGTGTGGGTATGTAGATACCATACACATACCTTATACATATACTAATAATACTTATTAGAATCAAGCATAGAGAACAATCATTCAGCTAGTAGGTTGTTATCACAATGTAAGATAATCAACACCCAACCTCTTAAGAATTTTCTTTTCCTCTACACAAATATCAAGCAAGACATTATCACTTGGAAGTATGTTATCTTTGAGTAACCTACAATAATGTACACTTTCATCAACCATTTCAATGTTTATTATCTAACAAGATCCCTTAAAATTAGGGGACTTAATGGTCATTTACCGCAAAAGTGTCGAGAATACGTGTCTGACATACCATACATTGATTTTAAGTTGCACATTAACATTGTTGTCATTAGTCGGGTAGACCTTGACCCATATCGAAAGAGAGTGGTCGTGAAGGTATATTTTAGGCATTTGAAGATGGTATTAGTGATTTTAGTGTCATCCCCTAATTCATTTTGTTGAAATGCATGTAACGACATCCCCTTCGTGGGATGGGTGCCCCGACCTCCATATCATTTCCTTTGTCCCCAACATGTGAAGAACTAGTGTTATTGTGTAGATTTTGAATTAGTGAATCAAGACATAGTAGAAATTGAATACGTGGTTGATTCAACCATGTATGGTATGCTTCTTCTTTGAGTTGTGCTCGTTGACAGGCCTTATAATTGACATCTTTTTACATCTTCTTTTCCCTAGTCTTAATTCTTTTTCACTTGCCTATGACCTTGTATTAGTCGATTTTAATGCTTATATGTGGCATTTAGACATAAAGTGTTTTCCATTGCATTTTCTTAGAAATTTACATGAATTTATGATCAAGCATTGGAAAAAGAACATATTTATATTTATCTTTGAGTTAATGTGCAAGGAGAAAGTGCCAGAAATATTATTTTACTTTAGTTGCAACAACTCAACAATGAAATGTAATTATTGCAACTATGGAGCATTGTTGCCACAACTTGGAACCTTGATGTTGCAACCCAATGATGAAATGTAGTTGTAACTCTAGAGAACTATTGCCGCAACAATAGAACCCTGTTGCTGCAACTTTGGGATGTTGTTACAACTTAGGATTTACGCTACAACTCACTGCTACAACTAGTTGTCACAACTCCATGCTGTAACTATGACGCTATAACTCTGGTACTATAACTCGCTACTGTAACTTTGTTGCCGCAACTCACTACTATAATTTTGGTGCTACAATTCGTATGTTGCAAATATTGAACAATGAGTCAACATCAGAACCAAATGAAACCTTGAGTAAATTGAAAACTTGAGCCGATGTTATTACACAATTGATGTTCAATTATTTAAATTTGGATCAATATTAGACATAATTAATTGAGTTGTTAATAATTGTTTTGGAATTATGTATGGGTCATTTGTTATTTGTTAATTTTTAGTAACCATATGAGAAACTTGTGGACACATATTTATTGTTTACTAATTGTTAACAAACCGTATGAGAATCTTGTGGATCTCATTTATTGGTTACTATTTTATTTTCAAACAAATGTTATGTATAAAGGAGTTCCTCTTTCATTCCATCGAGAGGACTCCTAAAGCAATGTTCGAATCATAATGAACTAATTTAACTATTAACCTTTTACTTTAATTGTAGTTTATAATTTCCATAGTTTGTGATATGAATAATTAGTTTAATTTATCTCCCTTTTTGCATATTCAAGAAATATTAATTTTTTTAAATAGCTTAGTTAATTAGATTAAATTATGTTGTCTTGTAACAAGTGTTGATAAATATAAGCACTCTATTCTATGGAGGAAGGGCCCACTCCAATAGAATAGAGTGTTGTATAATTTAACTAGTTCTATTTTTTGTTCTATAATTTAACTCCTAAGTTATTTATTCACGTAGAATTTACCTCTGTAATTAGTTTATGGTTGTGTGATTTTGCAATTAATTATTCATGCATGATTGTATTTCTCTATTTATCAATTTATTTATGTATTTGATTATTCATTTTTATTTCTAATTCTACATGCATGCATTTCATATTAAGTTGCATTTGCCTATATTGTTGAATAAATGTGCTCAACACACTGATCATATTTGTTGATCTTAGTAAAAACATGGATCATCTTGGCAAGGATGCGTGTTTTCATTTATTTATGCCTATGTGATTAATTTAATTTTTGTGTGGTGTTTTTATACCTGTGTTGGGAGTTACAACGATAAGCTTCCTATGACCACTAGGTAGAAGTGTGCTATTTCAATTCTACAAGTGTATATAATTTTTTTCATTATTTATTTGTTTATTTCCAGCATGTGTGTTTTTTTTTCTAATGATGTTTGAAAATAAGAGCAACAAACCTTTTTTGCAAGTGTGTTTACTTTTATGCAAGCATGCTTACTTTCTTGCAAGCATGCTTACTTTCCTACAAGTGTGTTTACTTTCCTGCAACTAGCTTTAGTCAATTTACTTTTGAACCTTGCCAAGATTGTGAACTATCCATACACCCCCTGCAAAAGTAATAACTAATACTACAACCATAAAATAAACCAACGGAAGTAGAAATTATAGCTTGCATATATAGTGCATGGTAACTCACAAGTTCCATACGAACCTCGGGTTGACAAATTAAATGCACAATCTTTTGGTTATCTTTCTTAGTAGTTAGAAAGGTAATTAAAAGGCTTGTCACGCATGGAATAGCAATATCTTGATTAGACATTGTAATAGGGTGTGATAGTAGATGGTAGGTTGGTCACTTGTCATTAGAATCCTAATTGTATAAATATTGAACATTACATCGATACTATTAGGAATGCAATGCAATTGGTATCTGTGGGGTCATGAATACGACCACTTTTTAATACTTATTTCATCCACTTTTACTCTTCTTTATCATGTTATTTATTATAATTTATTATGTAAATCCATTTTATAAATGATTTATGCTCTTATGGATGAATATTATTTCTTCTGCTTTATTTCTAATAAATTGATGATTATGCATGATTTTATCAATGATAGTTTAATAAATTGATTGTAACATTATTCATTATTTTTAGCCTCCAAGATAATTTCCAGATTGAAGATTTGATCAATAAATATTCCAACTCAGAAATTCGCTGGAATAGGAAGTGACAGTTTTGCGGTTAAGATTTTGAGCAAATGAAGAAGAATCTGGAAAATCCGGAACATGGGTTTTGTCCAAAACGGACCCAATTAACTTTAGTGAAGAATGGTTTGCCAAAATTTGACTTGTACTGAGAGAAACACAGGATTCTTTGAGCATGATTTTCTCAGATTTATTGTTGCGGCCGTCCTCCAAATCTCAGCTGCAAAGCCAAATTCCCCTTGCTCTTGTTGAAAGATAGATGGAAATATATTTTCTTGTTGATCAATTGGTTGGAAACAATCCAATTTTGTAATAGAAATCATGTTGTAATTATCTCTTTTGTAACTTCTCTCTGATCTCTCTCTATTTAAATGAAAACAGAGATCAGAGATGGGGATGGAAAAAAGATGGAGAATTAAGGATTCAAAATTGAAAATTCAAGAATGATGATGGGATAGGATAGAATAGGAGGAAATTGAAAGTTCTCAAAGCTTCAATTGTTGTAATGAATTCACAGTTTAATGATTAATACCTGATTTGGGAATTGCTGTTCATTCACCTTATATGAAGTAGCCCAGCAGCATCCGTTGGTGGCTAAGGGCCCAACCTCTAGTGGATTGTGTTGCTGTTGTATATTATATTTGTAGTTCATGCGTGGTTTTTCTTATCAGCTTTAGTTGGTAATCTGGTATGTTCTATTAGTTTACATCACAGCTCTGTTACGTTTGATCTATCGAGTAATCTCATTCTCTGAGACAGAAATATCATATCGAATTTGCAACACATTGCTGTTCTTTTAATCACTGATATAACGTTGCTGATCCTTACAGAATGTTGTTGCTATTCTATTATAGAGTATCCGTGTTGTAACACTTATTAATTGGTATCACTGAATTCATCTTAGAGATTATATTTCCTTGCGATTGTTGAATCTATTAACATTGTTGTTCCATTACAAAATACAGTCGTGTTCTTTATAACTAAGACTGATAATTGGATTACCATATCAGATTACTATTAAGGTGTGCTGTGTGTTAAGTTATTGTGTATTTATATTTGACTTTCCAGCGTTGTTTCATATTCAATCATTAATCAATGTTGTTCTATTTTCGTGTGCAGTCCGATTTATTCTTAGAGTAAAGATTGCTATTAATTTGGCTTTTCTGTTGTTCATTTCCATTAATTAGAGTTCGTTGTTCATATTCCTTTAATTACAGTTTGCTACCCATTTACTTTGCTGTTCATTTTTGTTGGTTAATTGCAAGAGTTTGCTTTTAAAGAGTTTTCCTAGTTTACTTTCAATAGCAGCTTTAGTTCAATTTCGATTTCCTTTTAATTGCTTTAAAGCATGACTGTCAACTGTAGAGAACATTGGTTATTGCTTCCTCGTTCCCAGATTGATTGTCTTGTTCCAGTTTGATTTCAATTGCATCAATCTCTAGAGGAATGAGTTATTGCTAATGTATCCTCAATTGATGGTTGTTTGAGTGAATGATTTAATTACAGAGCATTTGAGTTTCTTGTTGTTCCAATTAGATTTTGTTTCCAGCTTTCATTTACTTTTGGATTTTAAGCACTATACTGTAAAACATTACTCTTGAGTAAATAGCTGCCTCAAACTGAGTACACTCTTGAAATAAAAAGTCGTCCCTGGGTTGACAATTAATGTGAGGTAATTAGGAGTTAAAAAGACACCTTTTTATCGCTCGACAGTATCTTTGAACATTTAATAGAAGAATGGGAAAAAAATCTTAGTAATAAACATGCAACCAACCACTATATAAAATAAATGCCAAATTAAGCTATATATTTACATTAGTTCCATTAAAAATGCAAGAATTCAATTTCTAAATCATCTTTTTATTATGCCCCAAGGGGACATGTAAAAGTAAACCCAATGCAGTGTGTTTTTGATGAGAAATTGGTGGTCTACAATAGTTATAGTTCATTGACAACTCATCATTAGGAGAGAAACTATGTATTGCATGCACAACAACAATTTGTATGCTTTCCTTTTCATAAATAACTCTTTGTCATTGGAGTGTTCCTTAAAAGAACAATTTCACTAAATGATGTAAACCTACAACCATTTATGAACGCTACAATGTTCCCATGAGTTCCTGGATGACCATTGATATAACAATATTTTCTTGTTAAAATTTCCAGAAGCATAATTGTCCATGCAGATACTGTACATGGACATGTTATGTTTGTGTTTAACAATATTAAAGTAATCAAATCAACTATAAAGAGAACCAAAAAATGGCATAAGTACTACTAATTGTTTGGGAGGAACGAATACATGTGAAAGGATAAACAACACAAGGTTTGCAACATCTATTTTAGACTTGGAAATCATATAACTATTACCACAAAAGGAGAATTTGATTCCAATGTCAGGTGTGCACTTAGACATTTTTGTTTAAAACTCATACAACTTTTTGGTTCTCCTAGTAGAGATGTTTTTTATATTGTTGATATGATACTTTGGCTCACTAAAAATCCCCACTAAAAGGAGACGGTTGGTAAATTTAGGATAAAATTTAGTTGATCTAGCTTCCAAATTTTCAAAAAAGGAGCATATGGAAGTGTTCCTACATGTCTTTTCTATATCACCTATTGGATTTTTCACTAGATATGGAGGTATTGTATTTTCAACTTTGGGTTGTCGATCATTAATGTAATGGGACAATGTGTCATGCAAAAGGTTATCCTTTAACCCTTTACATTTTAAAAAATGACACACTACTTGGGTGTCATAAAAGAGATCCAATTCATAGTATAATACTGTTGACCCAGGTGATGAGATTCATAATTGTCCTTTCATGTTGTACATTATGCCATTCTATTACCCATACATTAGCCCTTTTCTTGTGATATTTTCCAACTTTATCTCATTATGCTAAGTTATAACACTATGCTTGCCATGGTTGGATTCTTATGTGGAAAAATGAGTTTTTTTAGGAAGTTGACAAGATAACATGATCTGTGTGTTGGAATGGAAAATTTGTACACTATAGATTTTTATATAGGACACCAAATTGTTTGATTGCTAGAAGGAGATATTACATAATTTCTCATCAACAATAATAGCTACACAATTTCTCATCAACAATAGTTGATGTAAAATTTTCAGTAGCACTGAGTTGTTGAATGAGAATATCAATCGCTCCTAAGTTTTTTTTTATAGCCATATGACCAAGAAAGGAAAAGATACAATGCTTTTTGATTTCAAATCAACTTAAATGTAATGTAGAAACCATTATTACTTACTTTTATTGAATTTTTGTGTTGATTTTTTTGCGACATCAACCATAAAGAATATTACTTAATTTACATGTCATTGTTAAATTATTCATCAAGTTAGTTGAAGTACAATTCATGATTAAGCAATTAATACAACGATGTTAGTAGTTAGTAGTTTTTGAATTTTTTTTTTACCTTTCTACATGCAAGGAAAGAGAAGTTAGGAATTAATTAACGTATGCATGGTAATTAAGAAATTTTATTTAAAAAATAGAAAAAAGAACTCAAGGGGGTTCAACTGTTCCCTTTTCCATTACTCCTTTCTAAAATACAAAATAGATATCTGAGTGTGGAATTTGTTGTGTTGATTGAGTTGTGTGCGTAGTCACCTAATGAATTGTAGACTGAGGGCCACTCTATAGGTGTGGTGATACTCTATCTTGGCTTTAATTTATTAAGTTACACACTTTTTTTTCTTAACAATTGTAAATTATCTATGTTTAAGTATTTTCTTTATGCAAGGGAGTTCTTAGTTTTATTTTAAAGAATCATTGCATGTGCAGTGTTTAGGACATATTTCACCTCACTTTAGTTCTTGGTTAACTTTGTTAATCTTTGAGAAGTTAGAACATTTGAATTCAAAATAATGCAATAGTAATTAGTTTATTTATGTTTATTGCAACTTACTTTCTCCAATAAAAATTAGTTTATTTTTTTTGTGTTGTAGCTTCTTTTTTGCAGTAGTGATAGTTATTTTGGTTTGTTGTAATCAATTTTTGCATTAAAATAGGTAGTACATTTCTAGTTATTCCATTTAATCCCTGTAGCTAACCTAGTTTATTATAGAGTTATCATGCATAGTTTCTTGGTAGAGTTTTGTTTGCTTACTAATTAGATTAATAGGAACACGACAATAAATATGCAATTTAAAGATTTCTATGAAGATTGTATAAATAAATTTGTGAATATTGTATAAATGAAAGCTCTTGCAATTAAATAATGGCTAGTAATATAGGAATCCATAGTTGCATAGATAAAGCATATCATTATGAAAGTTTACAATATTGGATTAATAAGTGAAGTAGGGATTTGGTTATACATTGTTAGAGCATGTTACATTTTGGTGCCATTGCGAGGGAAACACCAATTTTTGGAATATTCTATCATGCATTAACATTGGGAATCCAATGTGTATGAATGAGGAAAAAGTGAGATAAATTAGGAAGGTTTATTCCCGATTCTCCTCCCATCTCTAACTATAAAAGGCCATAGAAACAAGAAGATTATGCTTCAACTTTAGGAGTGAAAGTCATCGTTGTAAAAATTTAGTCAATTAGTGCACCTAAGCAAGAAACATTTGTTGTAAAAACTAAGTCGCAAAGTACGCCTAAGTAAGAGGAAATTGATTTTGATTTTGGGGGACTTAAACATGCTCAATAAGAATTACCATCTCTTCATTAGGGATTTGTACATTTATACAACATGGGTGATAGGCAAGAAGGATAGGAAGATGAAAGAAATGAATGTAGGGAGGAATAGAGGAACCGAAGTGAAGAAGATGAAGGAGAACCTCCTTTTCCTATTAGGGAAACTAATGATAATGCTAAAATGAAAAATATAATTCGTTAATTCTTCCTATGTTCTATGGGGTACCTACATAAGGAAATGATGCTTTCTTGTTTGAATTTGAAGACTTGTGTAAAACCCATGATTAGAAAATAAACTCTCAAAATTTAAGGTTATTTCATTCAACCCTTAAAGATATTGGATTATGATGGTTTATGGGGTTAAGAGGAGGCGACATAAGTACTAGGAAGTAAATGAAGGAAAAATTCTTAACAAATATAAAGATTATTGCAAAGCAAGAGAAATATGGATGAAATATTCTGTATGATCCAAATAGCAGATGAAACTTTGGATGATTATGCTAAGTAGTTTTAGTTCAATTATAAACGATCTACAAATCACAAATTAGATGATGAATCCCATAAATTGGTATTACATAGGGGTGTAAGATAAGACTTAATGGAAGATTTAAATTTAATTATTGGTGTAAATGTTTATCAATACATATAATGGTAAAATAATGGAAATATTTAAAAATTACTCTAGAGCCAATATGAGGAAAGGAAAAAGCACAAGAAAAATTTCACCTTTTATATCAAAGAATACCAATTGGGACATAAATTTTGAAATTGAAAATTTAATAGAGGACATGAAAACTAATATCTTAAACTCATTGTCTATGCAACTAGATGCTTTGCAGTCAAGGAGGAAACAACAAGAAAGTGAAAAACATTAGCAATATTATGTCCAAAGTGTATAAAAAAGAATCCTAGAAATGAATGTCCTTTAGTTGTCATAAAAATACACAATATTTGCTTAGAAAATCATGACACTAACCATTGCCCACAACTGCCAAATTTAAAGCTAATATATCAAAGTACTGATCAAAATATAAATCAAGTGTGCCTCATTAATCCATGCAGGTTTGGACAACCTTGAATTTAATTTCCTACTATGAATCAAGATCCTCAACCTTTTAATAGCCTTGATCAAATCAGTTACCAAGTGAACCATGGTATCCTTCTTAATATAATCCCGGTTAACAAAAATCTCAATTACAATTCCTAGTTAATCAACAACCTTGGAGGCCATCTTGATAAATTCCTTGGAATTATCAGTTGCCATACAATCAAAATTTTTATCCATCTTAGCCATTTCAACAACCTTTCTATATGCCAGGAAATCAATGGCCAAACCAATAACAATTGTTCAAACCTTATCAAATTGACCACAATAGCAATTGTTGACACCACCTCAACCTCAAGGTTGAAGCCAACCACTATTAAGACCATCTCAATTATCTGCTCAATCAAGTTCAAATCCTACTATAAGAGCAAGACAACCCAATCAACTAATGCAATTAAATCAAATAAATAAATCAACTCAACTTGTTTATACTAATGAATTAGGTGAATCTCAAACCTATCCAATTACTACATTGGATTGTCAAGCAACTCAACAGCAATAAAGAAAGATCTTGGAGGATCCAAAACCACTAGAAGTTAAATACATAAGCCATAAATATGAAAAAGAAATAGAATAATTGTTATAAGACTCTATTAATATAGCTCCATAAGAAGCTTAACATTCAATGGAATAGCAAGTTCCACCTTCTCCAGAGAGACTTAATTGGATAAAACCTACATTACAACCAACTTTCAGAATTCTAAGGAGTCAAACAATTTACGTGTTAAGATTCCCTTGATCTAGGCAATTAAGAATATTTCAATTTATAATAAGATTATAAGGGAATTACGTTAAGAAATCAGGAAGAAAAAAACAAGATCCTTCAAATGTTGCAGTAGTAGGAAAATTTTCTGATCTTATGCTTGGACAACTTACTAATATGAAATATGAAGATCCTGGTAGTCTTGTTGTGCAATTGCATATTGGAAAAACACATATTTGTAATACCTTAATTGATCCAATAGTTTCCATTAATATAATGATGAATGAAATCATGAGGGGTCTGAATCATAAAAAAATTATGGAACAAACTCCAACTATTTTACAAATGGTTAATGGATCAACAATAAAACTTGATGTAATTTTGGAAGATATAATAGTGATTATGGATTCATGGAAATATCCCATTGATTTTATCATTTTGCATACTTAAGCTAGTTTTTTTGGTGGTGGTGGGGGGGCGGGGGGCGGTGGGGGTGGCAATCCATAAATTTTGGGTTGGTACCATTATTGGTGATTGTAGATGCCTACATAGAGTATCACTGTGGAAATACGACAATTTCTTAATGGGAGTCTATAAAGAAAATTTACTTGAATCCTCCAACAATTTTTTCTATAGATATAAAGGATCGTTTGTGGATTCCTCCATATGGAATTAATTACTCTGCTAAGTTAACAACACCAATCCTCACAATCAATCATGCTTTAAGTTTGAAAGAACTATCTAACGATAAAATGATTTCTAATCTTTTGCAAAATATTTATCCTTGTATAGTTAAAACTAGAGATTTTTTTTATCAAAATGATGAAGAATAAGCAAGTTATAGTACAAAATGAAAACCCTTGATTTTTATGATTCATTCTCACATCCTTTCAAAGATAAAATGAATACCAGAGAGTATTTTGTTGAGGAATATGGAAACCATAGAGTTAAGAAGGATGAGTTTTTTGAAGAAAAATAACTAATTTTTAATAGCCAATTATAGCCATTTCAATAAAAACAATTGCAAGACTAGCTTCATAGGTATTGTTTAGCATTTGCATTGGATTATAAATATGATAGGAATAATTCCATCGATTGTATGCATCATATTTATATTTTAGATCATGCAATTCTGTCATACAACCACAATGCTAAATTAATCCGACTCTTAAAGACATTATGAAAGAGGAACTCCAAAAATTCTTGACGGTTGGATTCATCCCATATCTCTGATAGTGAGTGGGTTTCATGATTTGTTATGATTCCAAAAATAAGGGAAAATGGTGACTCCATGCAAATTATAAAGAATTAAATAAAGGCACTAGTAGGAAGAATAAGTTTCTTTACATTTAGCCCCAAGGGATAACTCAATTGGTTGAGTTCTCGTTCCTAAGTACCTTTCCAATTGGGAGGTCACGGGGTCAAATATCCTCGACGCCCTTAGGGTTAGGCCCAACCAGATAAGCCGTTAGATATATCCCTTTGAGTGGATCTGCCTAGATTATTACTCATGGATGTAGCCACTACTCAGTGACTGTGAACCATAATCGATTTTTTTTCCTTTACATTTATTGATCAAGTTTTGAAATCTTTGGCAGAGATAATTAATTTTCTTTGTTAGATAGTTTTACTGAGGATAATCAAATATAGATTTCTTTAGAGGACTAGGATAAAACTACATACATCTATATTTGGGAGACATTTTCCTATAGACTACTTCCATTTGGATTATGTAATGCATCCACCAAATTCCAAAGAGTTACTTTGAGCATATTCTCTAATTTGAATATGGATTCTATTGACATTTTTATGGATGATTTCATAACTTTTGGGAATGAGTTCGATGAAAATTTGTCGAAATTAGAAAAAGTTCTTCAAAAGTGTGTGGAGAACCATCTCTCATTGAGGTTTTAAAAATGTTTTCTAATGATGATTGAAGGAATTGTGTTGGCACATCATGTTTTAGCCGATGTAATTCAAGTAGATCTTGCAAAAATTGATGTTATTAAAGAATTGCCTACACCAACAAAACAAAGAGACGTGAGGATTTTCTTAGGCCATGCTCGCTATTATTGAAGATTTATTGAAAATTTTAGTAGAGTGGAATCTTTGTTATTTACATTGGTTTTTAAAGATGCATAATCAATTTGGACAACAAGTTGTTAACAAGCTTTTGAAACTTTAAAAGAGAAATTGACAATTGCGCTTGTTTTACAAGGATCAAATTGGGATTTTCCATTCAATATTTATCCCGATGACTTTGATAAAAGTTTTGGTGTCATGTTAGGATAGAAAGTATGTAACAGCACAAGTAAACTAAAATTAATGTCTAAAAGGAAAACAAATTCTTTCAATGAAATTATACCTGTACTTTCCGGCTGCGAAGTGACCACAAGATTTTGGGGACGAATCTCCTCCCAACCGTAGGCTCAATTGTGCAGGATTCTGCTACAAATGGCCACCCCCGAGCCCTCAATCAACGACTACTGCCAGTATTCCTAAGTCTTAGTATACCATTCTCCCAAGAGAAGGAAAGATAGAACCTCGGAATGATGGAATTGCCTCCCATCCTCCTCACCATTCATTAAATAGAACAAAACATTGGAAGGGGACCACATGCACACACTCCATGTGTCTGCATGCAACTTTTTTTTGTTTTATTCTTACTTTATTTCCTTTGATTTTTAGTTTTTGTTTTATTTCTTCTTTTTTGATTAATTTCCTTCTTTATTAGGCTTTTAATATGTTATTACCTTTTTTTATTTTTATTACTTCTTTCTTTTAATATCATTTTTTTATTTTATTATTATTATGATTTATTATTATTATTCATTATTTTTATTATTACTTATTATTTTTGTATTTATTTTTATTAGTTATTATTATTTATATTATTAAGTATTATTTATTATTATTTCATATTTATATTATTATTATTTTTTGTATTATTTTTGTTTAGTTATTATTATTATTATTTATTATTAAGGGAGGGATATTACATATTCTCCCACTTTAAGGAACTTCGTCCCGAAGTTAAGTTTTTATTGTTAAATATTATTTTTGTATTATTTTTATTTCTGCATGTTGTGAGAGTCGTCTCCAAAATCTTGTGGTCACTTCGCAGCCGGAAAGTACAGGTATAATTTCATTGAAAGAATTTGTTTTCCTTTTAGACATTAATTTTAGTTTACTTGTGCTGTTACATATGGTATTAGAGCGATTTAATCATTAGGGCCTATGGGCATCTGAAATTTTACTTTGTTGGAAATTTTAACTTGACTTGTTTTAAAGTACAGGTTGATGACTTCGAGGAGGCGGCATAATTTTTTTTTTTTACCCTCACTATCCCATAGTTATATTTTTCTTTGTGATTGTCGACATGTCGTCTCTGAAAAAGGGTTTTTGACCCAAACTTTCTACAACATTTCTCGATCTGCTATGGAGAAGATAACAAGTGTTTGTGGTTCCACCAGTCCCATGGTTTCACCATCTGGCATTCCAAAGTAGACTATTTTAAGTTAAATAAGTAGATTGTTTTCTTATTTTAAATCTTATTTGCATTTTGTCTCTTTCCGAAAAAGTAGTAGAAATCTTGCAATTTTGTCAATATAATGCCTTAATGTTGCAGTTACCGAATATCTTAATTGGAATCGATGGTCATTTTAAATCTTAGCTACTTCTATTGTTTTCACTGAACTAATTTTGCTAGCAAATCAGCGAACGTACATTCCGAAAGATGCAGTACTGGGCAAAATTATTAGTTAAAACCGAGTCTGACTGATTTCACAGGACATTTTGTGGAAGTTTTGATTTAGCTCGTAAGCTCAGCAGTTCTTGTAGAGTTGTAGAGTCTTGTTTCTATCGGTTGGAACTCTTGTAGTATTGTGTATGTCAAACACGACTTGACGAATCAAATTCCTAAGTCACGCGAGTCAGATTCTGCCGCACATCCATAAAACGATGAACTCTTGTTTTTATTTTTTCTAACTGCAACCATTTCATCTATACAGAATCTATGGTGTTTTGTTGTATGTACTGTTATTTGTGTAGGTCGAAACGATTTATGAGTTAAAATTTGCATTACATGTTTATTTTAATTCAAAGCGTTGGTCCAGAGGTTTTATTAAGGGTTGCTCAGAACGTATATACACTAGATTTGCAACAGATGATAATATATCGATTACTCAGAGAGATTTCCAATTAATTCAAGAAATCTCCATTGTACATGAAAGACTTGTGTCTTATCTCTGGACACCGTCAAGAAAGGAGTGCGATCTAATTTCAGAGATTATTTTAAGTTTGCATGGATAAGAAATTTGATACATAGGAGTTCTGTAAGTGTTAAATTTACCATAAATTTGGTGTTGAGTGTTTTACTTCGCATTAACCCTTAAAATCTTAATTAGCTATAAAAAAAATTTATTTACGCTGAGAGTTTTCCTTCTTTTGATCAAGCTGAAATTTGAATTGTGGCCATTGCCATTATATTCTTGGGTCATTTCTGAATACTTTTAAGAATATGTTTCCTTCAGAGCTTCTTATCTAAGTACTCTTGCACAATTCTGTAGCATGTTTAAATTTATAGTGGACGATGCCCAAGATCGACAACAATATTGTCATGGAAGATTTATGTTTTTTTTTTTTGTTTCATTTGAGACCTTACTTGGTTTACAGGACCTCTTCACTCAGAATCAAAATAAAAATAAAAACAGAAAGTTATTTGCAACTTCTTTGATGACAGCAATCTTAATCCTCTTTGTCTTTGGTTACTTCTAAAATGTTGGATTGGTGTCATTTGTGATCAAAGTAGGGAAAATTTTCAAAATCCAATTTTACTAGTAATTGATAGACTGAGATGTCTTCTAAACTTACAGTGATTGATTTACTTTCTGAACGAATTTGGCAAGATCATGAAATTGGACGAAAAATAATTTCGGAAAGCTTTTTCTATTAGTTGGAGTTCCTTTTTTCTTTCTAGAGTTTGTTTGTTTTTTTTTTTTTTTTCCATTTTTCTATTTTGTTTTTTTCGTATGATTTCCCTATTTTGAATTTTGTCGTGTCAAGTATCCACAACGATAAAATGATACACCATGAAAAAAAAAAAATGTTAACCAATGAATAAATATTGAAACTACCAATTTGAATTGACATATCACAATTGACAATTTATGATTTTTCTTAATCAAAGAATATAATTCTGCCAAATTGTAACATATTTTCCAAAGTTTACACTGGTATTATTAGGAAATAAATTCTATGATATCAGAGTTCAAAGCACCGAGAACTGTGGATTTGTAAAAGCTAGGTGCCAAAATGGATGGCAAAAAGATAGAAAGTTGCACAATGCACATAGTGCATATTCTGTTCAGAGTGCATATTTTATAAAACAATAAAATTTGAAACCCAAAACGCTGTGAACTGAGTTATAAAACTGATTTTATACACACAAATGTTTTGATTATTGGTGTAAAATGATGTATGTACATTAGTAATGTATATTATGTGTTAAGTTTATAAATATATATGTATTTAATTGATTATTTGTATATATGATAGTGTATATAATTATAATGTAGTTATGTATGTATATATATCTGTAAATATATGCATGTATATAATATTAATGTTATATGTTTTATAGTGTAATTATATGTATATTAGTGAGTTATTTATGCACTCTTCGTTATGAATTTTTCTTCATTGAGATACATATTATTAGTAACAATGAATAGTAGATATTATTTAGTTTTCTTAATATCTACAAAATTATATCAATCATGGTATTAGGATTTTCACGCCATAATTTTGTTTGGGTTTAATACACATTTTTGTTCCTTGCAATAAGATATTTGGTAGAGCTATTTTTCATTTCATGTAACATATTTCATTTGTGAAGTCTCATTGTTTCTTTTGAATATAGCTACGTTTGAAATAGAGTGTTACATAGATTTCTGTTTGGCAGAGGCCTAGAATCTATAAGTGTTTCATGAAGCTTGATATGTCTAACTGTAAATCCTTTAGCCATTGAAAATATGCAGAGCATTAAACATAGAGATTTATTGATTTTTTTTATTTAACTGGTCTTAGCTGCACCCTATGGCCTTCATACTCCCTGAACAATCTCTGCACTCCGAAAACGATTCACTGTTATCTGTTGAAGTTGAAACTTATGGTTGGTCATTTGGCGGATTGCTATAAGTTATCTCTGCTAGATAATTGATGATATTAATAGTTGATGCTTTAAGGATTATCATTAATCCACTGCAACATGTTTTGACTAAATTGCTGAACCTGACAAACGAGAACTGAGGAGACTCTCTCCTTGTTGACAACGGACTATAATGTGTACACTCCATAGATTGTCCTGCCATTCTTCATATTTTCGAAAACTAGCATCATTCGGGAGGAAATTTGTAAGTGTATATTGCAAGATTGCAGGTGTCTGAATGTTTCAACCACGATATGAGGTTGATCAGTATGGGCAGATTTCTCGACAAGTTTACAATTTTCTATCTTAGGCAGGCAATTTTATGCCTAATTGTATTGTAATTTACAGGATTTGAAATGGTGTTGCCTTCGCGAGTGCGCTTGCAGGCAGACCATATAATTAATAAAGTGATTATTTTTTTGTGTTGGGGAGGAATAACCTTCCCCGTCATCTGATCCGGTTCTGGGTCGGGTGGCAGTGTCTTTTATTTATGGTGTGGAATATTTTTATGCTTGATTCATAAATTTTATGACATATATATTAATATTACTTCACCATATATCATATTAATTTACTGAACTAAACATCAATACAACTTTTATACTGTCATAACAAAATTAACCATACTTCTTTCTTTTTAACACATGACATGAAAATAGTAACTGAATGTGATTAAAAGGAAAATGTCACTTTAGTGTTACTTTTCCATATGATTGATTGTAATCTTGTAATAGGAAAAAGATTCTTTAGTCATGAGACTCAAAGCAATTCTTCGACTTTTGGTGGATATTGAACCACATCTCCGTGATTGATAGAATCTTTCGTACTAAACTTGTTTTTATATATACTTCGAAATTCATCATAAATTATGCTTTAAGTATTATACTTCACTTGTAACTAAATTTGTTATAACTTTTGGCATAAAAGTAATGGATAAATCCACTGCAATTACAGGGTAGATCATGGCTCCTAAACGTCGAAGACAAAACCAAAACAACCTTGGAGTAGAAACACCACCTCACGCCACTTCCGAGATAGGAACCCCAACTGAGCAAGCTATATTACATTCCCTTGGATAAATGACCAATATCTTTAAGGATTGGGTCTCAAGCCAAGGGCGAGATCAAGGAAATGTGCAAAAGGAGGTGGAACAGAAACAGAGACAAGACTTAAATTCTCAACTCAATATCAAAGATGGACAAGTAACACTTGATATTATGAAAGAAGTCCAAAAATCTAAATTACCAGAGTTTACGGGTCTAGAAGGGGGTTCAAAAGCAGAAGCCTGGGTAATGGCTGTCAAAAGAGCACTTAGTTTTAAGGCATACACTTCTATGGAAAAAGCCCAGATATCAATGAGTCTACTAAAAGGAGATGCCTTATTATGGTGGATAAATGAAGAAACGAAGATGCAAGTTACACCAGTACAATTTACTTGGGAAATGTTTGAGGAAGCCTTCCGAACTAGGTACCTATCAGAGGAGTATAAACACCAATAAGTAGGAGCTTTCCATGAAGTACGACAAAATGGTAGATCTATCGAGGACTATGAAGCTGAGTTTTATTCGTTGGTCCATCACGTGGACTATATGGCTGATGATAGACGTCAAGTTGAAAGATTCTTACATGGACTCGACCCCTTAGTCCGAGCAGAAGTCGCCATGTGGAAACCCACCACTATGGCAACAACCACCAGTTTGGCCAAACAAGTCTTAAGGAAAATCAATATGAAGAAACAAATGATAGTTGATGAAAATTTAGGAAAGGAGCATTCCACAATGAGGCTGAATAAACCAGGGGGGCAGCCATATAGATTCCAAGGAAGACAAAGCACTATTTCTCAGATTGCTAGCGCCACTTCTCGACCACCTCCAAGAGGTCGTAAAGGTCAACCCTCCTTGATTAATGGGAGGAATGGAAGATTTAGTGACCAAGGACGAGTACAACATGCGAAGCAGGCACAAGTAGAATGTTGGCATTGTAAAGGTCCACATTATAGACAAGATTGTCCAAGTTATCAAGCAGGGATTAAAAAACAGGAATACAAAGCAAAAGGAGGAAGACCACAAAACCCACATCGAATTCATGCAGCTATAAACCATCGCCAGGCTGAGCACCAAGCCACTATAGTAGAATCTGTAGGTATGATTAATAACATTCCTCTATCTGTGTTAATTGATCCAGGTGCTACTGATAGTTTTATTTCACCTTCAACAATACTTAGATGTGGATTGACAGCTCATGAGCAAAGTAACTTTAGAATGGTAGAAATGGCATCAGGCTCTTAGCAATTAGTAGGGTCTATGGTAAGAGACTGTAGCGTTAACATTGGGGGGTGTGATACCAAGATGAATCTATATAGTACAACTCTCGGAACGTATGACTTAATCGTGGGAATGGATTGGCTTGAATCCCATAAAGCTATATTGGATTGTTATAATAAAACAGTCCTCATAAGAAATGACCAAGGAGAAACCAAGGTGATAAAAAGGATTAGACGTGATGTTACATTACGCCTCATATCAGCCAAGAAAGTATAATAAGATGTATGGAGGAAAAGGGTGCAAGATTTATGCGGTGGA
>APFE030916142.1:53929-124290 GCA_000404065.3 Pinus taeda
TATAAGACCCAGTGTGTCACCTTGGGGTGCACCAGTAATTTTTGTAAAGAAGAAGGATGGAACTCTTAGGTTATGTATTGATTATCGAGATCTAAACAAGGCCACCAGCCGAAACAGGTACCCAATGCCTCAAATCGATGACCTCTTTGACCAACTAAAAGGAGCTTCAATATTCTCCAAGATAGACTTACGGTCAGGTTATCATCAACTAAGAATCATGGAGGAAGACATACCTAAAACAACGTTCAGAACACGCTATGGACACTATGAGTTTATTGTTATGCCATTTGGTTTGACTAATGCCCCAGCAGCCTTCATGAACTTGATGAATAGTGTCTTCCAAAAATATCTGGACCGCTTCGTCCAAGTATTCTTGGATGACATCCTCATTTATTCCCGTAATGAGAAAGAGCATCTAGAACACTTGAGGTTGGTACTAAAATGCCTTAGAGAAAATAAGCTCTATGGAAAACTTTCTAAATGTTCTTTCTTTGAGAGAGAAATTCAATATCTAGGCCATACCATCAGTGGGAAGGGCATTGCAGTGGATTACAGTAAGGTTGAAACTATAATGACTTGGCCCACTCCTCGAAATGTCAAAGAAGTACGCAGCTTTATGGGATTAGCAGGCTACTATAGAAGGTTTGTAGAAAGGTTCTCGCAAATATCTAATCCCATCACCCACCTACAAAAGAAAGGGGTTAAGTTTGAATGGACAAGTGAGTGTGAGAAATCATTTACGGAGCTAAAACATCGACTCACAACTGCCCCAATATTAAAGGTACCTGACATGGACAAGGACTTTCTTGTATGCACTGATGCATCAAAAGAAGGATTAGGTGCAGTCTTGATGCAAGATGAAGGAGTTATCGCTTATGCTTCTCGAAAACTTAAGGGCCATGAAATCAACTACGCAACTCATGATCTGGAATTAGCAGCGGTTGTAATGGCCTTGAAATTGTGGAGACATTATCTAATGGGGCGTCAATTTGAGTTACGAACAGATCATAAAAGTCTTGAGTATATCTTCACACAAAAGGACCTCAATGCTCGATAGCGACGCTGGAGTGAGCTATTTAGTGATTATGACTTCAAAATATCCTATATTAAGGGAAAAGAGAACAAAGTAGCAGATGCTTTAAGCAGGAGACCTAGACTTCATTCAATGACGGCATTAAAGATAAAGGAGCCAGATTCTAAATCATTTAGTAAGGGATCCACATTATCAGAAAATAAAATTTGCCTTACAAGAAGAGCTACCTATGGCAACCAAGTGGGAGGAATACACCTTAGAAAACGATGGATTACTACGATATAAGGATAAGATTTATGTCCCAGAAGATGCCGATCTTCGGAATTTAATAATGAAGGAAGCCCATCAAGCTCCATACGTTGCGCATTCAGGAGTCTAGAAAATGTATGCACACTTAAAACAACTATTTTTCTAGATAGGAATGAAAAAGGATATAACAATGTTTGTGTCTCGATGTTTAGAATGTCAACAGGTTAAAGCTGAACATCATCACCCGGTAGGACTTTTACAACCCCATGATATACCAGAAACTAAGTGGGAGATTGTTTCAATGGATTTTGTTGGAGGCTTACCTATGACGTCCCAGAGACATGATTGTATTATGGTTGTGGTTGATAAATTAACTAAGAGTGCTCACTTCATTCCAGTCAAGACCACCTTTGAAGCATCAACGATCGCTCAAATTTTCCTGAAAGAAATAATTCGCCTTCATGGAGTACCATGCAAGATAATATCTGATAGGGACGCACGTTTTACTTCCAGATTTTGGAAAAGTCTATTACAATCTATGGGAACACAACTAAATTTCAGTACAACATATCACCCAGAGACAGATGGTCAAACAAAAAGAGTAAACCAAGTGTTGGAGGACATGTTAAGAATGTATGTCATGGATCAACAAAGCCAATGGGAGAAATACCTTCCCTTAGTAGAATTTGCCTACAACAACAGTTACCACAGTTCAATACAGGCAACGCCCTTCGAAATATTGTATGGAAGACCATGTCATACTCCATTAAGTTGGGATCGATTAGAGGACCGAGTCATGTTGGGACCCGAAATACTCCAAGAAATGGAAGAACAAATGGCCACAATTAAGCATAGACTAAAAGAAGCCAGGGATCGCCAAAAAAGTTATGCTGATACAAAGAGAATTGATAGAAACTTTCAGGAAGGAAGCCAATTTTTCATTAGAATAAAACCATTTAAAAGTTCCTTTAGGATGGGTAAGGGAACAAAGCTATCACCTAGATTTGTTGGGCCATTCACGATCCTAGAGAGGATTGGACCAGTTGCTTACAAGCTCGAGCTGCCGTTCCATCTAAGAAAGATGCATAATGTGTTTCATGTTTCTATGCTTAGAAAATATGTACCCGACCCATCCCATGTTTTGAAATTTGGCAAATTGCAGGTTTCCGAGGAAGGAGCCCTTCAAGTCGAACCATTCTGTATACTGGACCACCGGGTTCGTCGACTCAGGAACCGTGAGTTTGAGCAAGTCAAGGTCCAATGGGACCAATATAGCCCAGGATCATCTACATGGGAAGATGCAGCTGTTATTTTTCAAAACTTTCCTTATTTACTTGATTAAAATATGTGCTGAATAATGCTCCTTAACTAAGATAGATACTTTATGGAGAATCTAAATGATGTTTTATGATTATGATGTTATGTCAAGATATATTGATGTTGATGTTATAACTTATGATGATATAATGTTGCGATTAACTATGATGAATGTTCTCATGATGACATGCAAAATTTGGTATATAGATAAATTTCTATGATACTATGATGGTATTGCTAATGCATTGGTTGCATGTTGGAGTATAATAATTGACAGGACTCTACATTGGACCGAGAGGTCTGGTTTATTTGATGATCTCGTGCGAGCCCATATGCACGAGGGAGAATAAGTAACATCATATGGGTTGGGGACAGACTCAATCAACACTACATATGCCAGTGATTCCTTTGTCTTGTGTATAGCTCTTGATGGATAGCTTTAGAAGAACTATGAGACCATCTTGAGGAGGCCAAGTGCCTGATGATCTAGGCTAGGTGCCTAGTATTGGATTGGGATGCCGAAGTCTAGAAGGGATGTAAAGGACTTCGATGCCTGGGGCTGTGCGCCTTAGTAGTTGTGGGGGGAGTGGGCCAGCCTTGCGAGATGCCCGGGGTCATTGAGTACCGGACCGGATGCCTACCTTGGGGCAGATGAGGTCTGAGTCAGGCGCGAGCCTTAGGGCCAGCCTTGGACTAGCATACAGACTGGGTTAGGCTTATGCCTGGTGCCGAAAGTGGAAAAAGGACAGAGCTTCCTTGAGATTTCCCAAGGTGTTGGGAACTTTCGATGCCTGTTGGTTATACTAGTTCAACAGAGGGTGTTGGCAACATGCAGAAATAAAAATAATACAAAAATAATAATTAACAATAAAAACTTAACTTCGGGACGAAGTTCCTTAAAGTGGGAGAGTATGTAATATCCCTCCCTTAATAATAAATAATAATAATATACAATAAAAAATTAATACAATAATAATTAATAATAAAAAATAATGAATAATAAAAATAAATCACTTAATATATAAATTATTAATACTTAAAAAAATAATAACAAAATATAAGTAATATAAAATAATGGAAAATTATAATAATCCAAATAATAAAAAATAATAAATAAAACTTGATATTTAAAGAAATAAGTAATCAAAAGATAAAAATAGTAATAACCATATTAAAGCTCTAATAAAAGAAGGAAATTGTCAAAAAGAAGGAAATAAAACAAGAAAGCTAAAAATCAAAGGAAAAGTAAAGAAATAAAACAAAAAAAAGTTGCATGCAGACACATGGAGTGTGTGCATGTGGTTCCCCTTCCAATGTTTTGTTCTATTTAATGAATGGTGAGGAGGATGGGAGGCATTCCATCATTCCGAGGTTCTATCTTTCATTCTCTTGGGAGAATGGTATACTAAGACTTAGGAATACTGGCAGTAGTCGTTGATTGAGGGCTCGGGGGTGGTCAGTTGTAGCAGAATCCTGCACAATTGAGCCTACGGTTGGGAGGAGAGTCGTCCCCAAAATCTTGTGGTCACTTCGCAGCCAGAAAGTACAGGTATAATTTCATTGAAAGAATTTGTTTTCCTTTTAGACATTAATTTTAGTTTACTTGTGCTGTTACAAAGAAAGTGCAACAATACATGTAATATACTACATTAGTAAAAATCTTACATATGCGGAGTTGAATTATGCTATTACATTGAAGGAATTTTTGGAACTTGACCATGGCATCAATAAATTTTTTGCATTACATCCCTAGGCATCCTATGTTTGTCCATGGAAATTAGTTGGTCATTAAATATTAAGGAATAAAAAAATTATTAATGGTAGAATAACCTTTTGGATTTTGCTTGTTCGAGAATTTGTATTACTATACTTGATAAAATTGGTCATGAGAATGTGGATGTGGATTTCCTTTTAAAAATCATTGATGAGAAAGTGGATGAGCTTTTAGATGACTTTTTCTTGAATGAACATCTATTTGTAGTATCAATAACGACATACTAGTTTTCATACATTACAAACTATTTGTGTAGGTTTTAACCGTGTACACAAATTACCTGCAAACGAATTCTTAAAAACAAAAAATTTACAATGACAAGAACACAAAACAAATATACAGAGAGATTTTTCCCTAGATCCCAAAACCAGGACTACCAGATTGATTTTTCATTATATTCCTTTCAACATTACAATATATATATATATATATATACATGCCGAAGCATTCATAAACCCCAATCGATTAACCTTGGAATAGAACATAACCACAGTTCCCTTGACCAGATCTAAAAAATACCATGGGCAGAAAACCATAATGCCCAAAACCATGTGCAAAACCCATGCACAAAACCATAGGTATGTTTGAGTACCTATTATAGGGTAATTTTTTTTCCTGGGGCACTACCCCAGACCCGGCACAGGGGAGCTACTACCCCCCTACTACATCCAACGTAACGAACAGGGAGGGCTATCACCCCCTAGCATGTGCGACTAGTTGTGGAGAGAATATAACACACACCCAACAATTTGGTTACAAACAAGTTGCCTCAACATTTTTCATACTTGGAAAAGTGTGCTCTAATTTGGAAAAGTGAACCATTTACAAGGATAAAATGTTATTTGTTCAATTCATGGCCAAATTCTCCAAAGATGCATTTTATAAGATGAAGTGTATGACATTTAGCTCACAATATTGGGCCATGTTGTGGACATTTTGATGCCACAAGCATTGTTACACAACATTTTGTCACTGTCCCTGTACTCCCCGTTCCTTTATCCTAGAGGACCTCTACAATGAACCCCGCATGATTTGCCTTCATGGAGAAACTCCCATTATGTCCCTCTTCATGAAAAAACCATTTCCCTATTGCACCATTTCCCCTGAAACTTATGTTTTTCCCAGTTTACAAGACCAACGCTAATGACCTTTATCTCCCCCGCGCCGATGTGCGAATATTAGCACTATTCCCCACGCCGATTGGTGTGATTGAGCTGTGTTCTAGTCGCGCCAGTGCTATTATGGAAAGTTTTTTAAATTAGAGCTGAAGCTTCCATCTCTAGAAGTTGCGTAACAGAAGTCTGGTAAATGGTTTGGCCGGATGGAGTCGAGGATGACAATTTGGGCTCCTTTCCCTTATAATGATGGAACTACCTCAAGGGATAAGTCCTTCTCCCATGAGAAGATGATCCATCTCCCATCCATCTTTCCCATATAAACCTCCCTTCTTCCCAAGTAGTGACTAGTGTGAAAGTTAGAGTGAGAGTGATTAGTGTGAAAATTAGAATTAGACAAACAAGCTATTACTAGTTGTAGCCATCTAGTTGTGTGAGGCATAAGTGTGTTTGGTTTGGAGTGGAGGCTAAGAAGAAGAAGAAGACAAAGAAGAAGAAGTCAGATAAGAGGAAGGTCAACCGTGCAGATGTTACTCCAAATGCACCTCCCATAGACAAACCTTCTGATCCTCCATGGAAGGTTAGATTCCCTTGTAAGTTGTGTAAGGGCGACCATCTCCTTCGAGACTGTCCTGGCATTCCTAGGGTCTTAGAGGCATGGTCTCAAAATATGGATCAACCATCCCCATCGAGCTTCGGAGATCATGTCGATGCCGCATCCTTGGTTAGCGATTGTAAGAAGAAAGGGAAAATTAGATTCCCCTGTAGGTTATGTGAAAGAGAACATATTCTTCACCTTCATCCTCTTATGGATAAAACTTCCAAAGTTTTGGAAAACCTTGCAGCTCCTCAACCCCAAATTCCTATTGGTTATTGGAGGTTTTCTTCTGACCCTCTCTTGGTTGGTCAAGAGATTGACTTAGGTTCATCTCTTTCCCATCCTTCTCTTCGTGAGCAAGAATCTCTTGTGTCTATTCCATACTCACTATTGGTTGAAAAGTGTGTTGACTTGGATCCACCTTCTCGAAGAAAGTGGTGATCATACTACTCATGTTCTTCTCATATCCTCAGATTCTCATGAATCAAAGAGTGACCCTCTCATCTCGGTTGTTCAGGAGCACCCTTCTCCTATTCCTGTACAACATCGGGGCAATCATATGATAACCCCACAAAGTAGTTTTGTCGTCTCTTTCGATTGGGGGTCCATTGACTGCTTTCCGCCTCCCATCTTGTGTGCCTTTCCAAATCATAGTACAAGCCTATAATATGGTAGTACCTAGCACTATATTAGATGAAGGCATGTCAGTTAGCTTCATGTATTCTACTACTTGGCAAGCTTTGAGTTCCCCACAGCTTGTGCCTGTCACCCAAAATCTGTTGGCTTTCAACGGAGGAACCAATCAACCTTTAGGGATCCTTTCGAAGTTCCCTATTACTTTGGGAGGAAAGAATGTCTATATAGATGTGATGGTAGTCCAAGGTCCCTTAGATTTAAATCTTCTCCTTGGATGTGACTATGTTTATATCATGGGAGCTCTTGTTTCTTTACTTTTCCGTGTGGTTTGTTTTCTGCACGAATGGAGAATTGTGATTATTGATCAACTGTCATTCATTAGTCACCAAGCGTCTCCTATGCAACCATTGTCCCCTATCGAATTTTGTTTTCAAGTAGTACATTCCCCGTCATAGGTCAATTATGTGGCTACCCGTTCCGTCCCCACATCTGCTGATGATCACACAGATGGTATAGTACATTATGTAATGTGGGCATTGGAACCCGATCTGTCTTTGGTACCAAATGACATGTATTATTCCCAGACCGTGGTTCTTCCATCTAGTGAATACCTCTTGGGAGCCATGTTCTCATATGGTCCGTGATTAGATTATCGAGGATAGTTTGTTCATATATCAACCTATTTAAAAAATGAAACAAAGGATATGAGAATAGTTCCTTGTCTTGTGTCAACCTCGTTAAAAAATGAATCAAGATTTCCGAGCATAGTTCTTTGCCTTATTTCAATCTCGTTAAAAAATGAAACATGGGTCTCGAGGATAATTCTTTTACTGTGTCAACCTCATTAAAAAAATGAAGCAACTCCCTTTTCCAAATCGAGTCTTTGATTAAGATCTCGTAAAATCCCAGTCGACTCCAAGATCTCAGAAGTGAACCTTCATTCCATCCACCTAGTTGACTAAAATGAAGCTTGGGGGCATGTACCTCGTTTGAGTCATTATGCCGAGGGCATGCAAACTTATAGCAAGCATATTTTTTTGTTTCAAGCTTCTGTAAACATGAAACCAAATCCAAGTGGAGTTTTCCATGGTTAAAGCTTGTGTAAAAATGAACCCATGCCCAATTCACATCTCGCGATTGCCATTTTAATTAGCTGATTTCTGCTAGATGAGCCTTGGTTGTTTCACTCCATCACTGCCACCTCTCTGGTCGATCATATGCTTTCACTTGGTTGTTTTTCCTTTCCCGAGGGATTGCAACAATGAGTGGTTTTATTAGCCAACCTCTTTACCATTACATGTTTTGAGCAGTTCCACCATTGTCAGAACCAACTGCTACCCTTTATACCACTCGCTCTTCTAGGAAAAGTCACCTTTAAGCTATTTTCTGACTTGTAAAAGATGAAAAGATTGCCGAGTATTTTTCCCCTTTTGACTCACTAAAAATAATAAAAACGGGGGGTCCGCTTTCAGCTCTTTTCTGACCCTTAAAAAATGAAAAGATGGCCGAGCCCTTGTCGTTTCAAACTCATTAACGGATGTGAAATGTTGTGCGCCCAGTATAAGTTTACCCCTTTTTGGGGCTGGGAGGCACTATTTACGAAAAAGATACTCCTTGACTGAAATGGTCAAGCAGTTCTCTTAAGTATTGTTTTTTACCTTTTTAGGCTCGAGAGACACCAATGTATGAAAAGGGACCATGTGGAGTTTTCTTTTGCGTGTATTTTTCAAACTCTCTAAACATGAAAAAGATACCGAGTTACACCTTTGTCGGACTTGTTAAACTATCAAACGACATTAGATTCGTCACCATGACAAACATGAGCTTCTCCTTCCTAGGGCTCGTTAAACATACTAGGTTGGATTCGTCCGAAGAATGAACTTACAGTGCAAGCATATGCTATCCTCTTCGAGCTTGCGATTAAAAAATAATTGGGGTACTCGCCAGAAATGGTGGGGGAAAATTTGGAAATCTACGAGTCATGTCGGTAGCTTACTCTTGAACATGACACTCTTTGCTTCGTGTCGGGTTGGGACATCCTCCTTAGTATCATTGACCTTCCTGGGGCTGTTCATTTTTTCCTTCCATTTAATCTCTGCCACGTCGTCATGACCACCGATCCTATGGATCCAAAAGCTGCCAAACTTCTAGTTGTGTCACCGATATGTTCAAGAGTTTCCCTTTTGCAGTTACTCTTACCTCTGTTTCTCTATATCATCCAAAAATCATTTTTCATCCTCTCTTCTTGCGTCAATGATGTGGGATTCATTATGGAACTCCTTTGACACGGTCGCTTTCCATCAACATCAACTCATTATCTGGGAAGTTGATCGAGAGACTCCCTTCCAGTACCTTAGAGCTTGCATGCCCTAATGGCAAGTTCTTCACACTCAATGAAAAGTTCAAATCATTGGCTTTTGATTGCGTGATTTCATGGGTGTTTGACTTTAGTTCCTATATTCAAATTCTGTGAATTGTGCTGATAGTACCTTGATGGCCATCATCATTATTGGTGGCTTCTCTCACGCTTCTTAACAGTTTACATCACTGACTGGTAATCAAGCGAATTTCTAGCATGTTCTACATCAACACATCTATTCGCATTCTAGGATCTGTACTTTGATCGGGTCGTGTTGGAGTCCAAGACCTTGGACTCAGATCATGAAAGTCTAGGTTACGAAGTGGTGTGACATGGTTATGATGATATGCATGTCTCTATTAGATGGATAGCTATGACTAGACCATGAGTTATCATATGTAATCCTTCTCATTATTGGATGGCTGCGACCATACCTTGGTTTCATTATGATCCTCTTTGACAGATGGTTGTGCCCATACCTGGATCCATTTACATGATCATTCTCTGAATGGCTGCGTCCATGTTATGATTCATGTATCATTTGACGGAGATCTCTGTTTATGTATATGTATCTGTAATTGCTTGTAGGTTTTCCAACGGCAGACCGGTTCCCTGCACTAATTTATAAAGCATTTCATCCCTCACTCTGGCTCGACCTTCATGCTTTAGGGGGCATCTGTTACACAACATTTTGTCACTGTCCCTATACTCTCAGTTCCTTGATCCTGGAGGACCTCTACAATGAACCCTACATGCTTTGCCTTCATGGAGAAACTCCCATTATGTCCCTCTTCATGAGCAGATGATTTCCCTTTTGCACCATTTCCCCTAAAACTTCTGTTTTTCAGTTTACAAGACCGACGCTAATGACCTTTATCTCCCCCATGTCGATGTGCAAAGATTAGCACTATTCCCCACGCCGATCAGTGTGACTGAGCTATGTTCCAGTCGCACTGGTCCTATTATGGAAAGTTTTTTAAATTAGAGTCGAAGCTTCCATCTCCAGAAGCTTCATAACGGAAGTCTGTTAAATTGTTTGGCCGGATGGGGTCGAGGATGACAATTTGGGCTCCTTTCCCCTATAATGATGGAACTACCTCAAGGGATAAGTCCTTCTCCCATGAGAATATGATCCTCTCCCATCCATCTTTCCTATATAAACCTCCCTTCTTCCCAAGCAGTGACTAGTGTGAAAGTCAGAGTGAGAGTGATTAGTGTGAAAATCAAAATTAGACAAGCAAGCTATTACTAGTTGTAGCCATCTAGTTGTGTGAGGGAGAAGTGTGTTTGGTTTGGAGTGAAGCCTAAATGGAAGAGTATTTAAACTATTTTTGTTTGAAGCCATCATGAAGTGCTAACAGAAGTGTGTGGGAACCTGGTCTTGTTAGAGGAAGACTGCGACATTAAGATGAATGTTTGTAATCTCTCTTTGATATTAATATATGCAACTATCGATTGATTTCCTACGTGTTTTGTAATATTACATATTCATTTCTTGATGATTTTTGACTCATTAAGTAGGTTGAATTGAAATTTGTCTATTATTATGTTTGTGTGATGTTGTTGTTTACTTGTTTCAGGAGCTTGAAGAAGGAAGCAAGAGATGGCTGGAGCAAGCAAGTGAGGAAATCACCAAGCAGGATAAGAGACCAAGAGGTAGGCCCTCTTGATTGATTCTAACCTAAGGAAATCTTCCATAAAATGTATCTGTTGTGGCTAGACACATTATCGGGCTAGAGTAATTCATTTGTGTCCGCACTTATAATTTTACTTCACCACAAGCATAGAAAAGAAAACACTTTCCACTAGCTATTCTTGACAAACACTTCACAATGACACTAAATAATATGTTAGACACAATTATGCTTGTTAAAGAATGGGACAAACTATGATATCAAAAGAAATTCCAACACAACCATTAATTTCTTTGGAGCCATTTAAGAAGTGGGGTATTGATTTTGTTGGACCTATCAATCCACATTATAACTAATTCAAATAAATTATAGTGTGTATCGGTTGTCTCAAAAAATGTGTTGAAGTGCAAGAAAAAAACATCCGGGAAAAGGGAGTTGCTAAATTTATTTATGACAACATTCACTAGATATGGATTTCCAAGAGAAATTGTATTGGATAAAAGAGTACAATTTACATCAAAAGTTGTAGAGGATCTCACAAATATTTATAATATTAAGCACATGAAGGCTATACCTTACCATCCCAAGGCTAATCAACACGTGGAGGTAACAAATAGGAAAATACAAAACATTATGACAAAAATAGTGCAATTTCAATGTAGAGATTGGTTAAATAGATAAGTAGGGTGGGCATACCTTACCACTTGTAAAGCATCAATAAGATTTACGCCTTTTGAGTTAATGTTTGCTAAAACGATGTTGTTTCCAATAGAGTTTGAAATAAAAAATCTATGAACAAAAATGGAGCTGGGGTTGAGTATTTTAGTAGCATTGAAGTAGAGGATAACTCAACTTAATCAATTATATGAGTTTAAAAATCAAACTTTACAACATACTAAATATATTCAACAGCAAAGAGATCAATGACATGATCAATTTATAAAAAACAAATCATCCTGTCTAGGTGATTAGGCTTTTCTATATGGTTCAAGATCCTTGGATTTTAAGGGGAAGTTGATCACAATATGATCGAACCCATATGAGGTAGAACATGTGGATGAACATGGAATTGTAAAGCTAAGAACTATTAATCAAGAATGGTTACCAATCCTAGTTAATGATCATCATTTGAAACTATATAAGAAGCCCGAATCCAAGTAGAGTTTACACAAAGGCTCCATAAACACCAAGATTTGAATTTAATCAAAGGAATTGTCAACCTTAGGACTAATTAATTTATGTACAAATTATTTTGTGAAAAAATCTTGCAATGAAAACAAGAGATGACATTGCAAGTTGTAATGATTTTTGAAAATTAGCAATGAAAATTATTACTATAAACTAATTTTGAAAAAACTTGTAATGCAAACCAAAAATGACTTTGTAGGCAACAACACTTTTTGAAAACTATAAACGACAACTTTTATTGTGAAAAAAAGGTGGGGGTAGTTTCTTTGAATTTTTTTGTGGCATTGTTATTATTTGTTGGTCTAAATTTTTATAGTTGTTATTAACAAAGTTTTCAATATACTCTGCTATAGTATCTTTTGTCACATATTTTTTGAAGTGCAATTGTTGGCCATGACATCATATCCTCTTCCCTTTGGCAGACCCTCTTTCCCAAAAAAGTTCTTTAAAAAACACTTTTTTAGAATTCATAAGCTATTATTATTCTGGTGTAAAACATACATACATGAGCTTCTGAAAGACAAAGCATGTATATACTCATATCCTCTAAAAGAAACCCAAATATGCCTTCAAAATGCACCAAAAAAATTTAAATGTGCACATTTTAGTGATTTTTTGAGTCGGGTTTATGGTTAGACCACAAGGCACTTTCTACAACCTGTTCCTCATTGAACCCAACCACTTGTTGGGACTATAAATTGTTGACTTGGGCTAAGGATCAGGCCATGCCTACTTGCACAACGTAATGCTTTCAAATTTTCTCTTTGATTTTATTTTGCTTCCGTAAGTTTTTAAGCTCTTCCCTCAATAGGAAACCCTTGTTTTCTCATATTCATTCTATCTCCATACTTTCATGTTTAGTCTCCCTTATCTCCCATATTTTTGGAGTGGAATATTATAGGATAAGACATTTAATGGCCAAGGAAGGGGGAATCTATATGATAGTCATGTTCGATGCTTGCAGTGAGAATCAATTGATCTTCATCTAATGAATTACTACACTTTAAATCATTAAGAAACTCAAATTTATTGTCTTAATTTCAATGTCTATATGATATGTCTTGTGTTCATGCATTTGAAATTGGTTTTCGCTAACATTATGTATTCAAGTTTACTTTGATATTATTGTTGTCTATCTTCTCTTAGATGACAATCTATGCCAACTAATGAATCTCAGTGTATGCTCTCTAATTGTTAGATGGTAGGAAATTGTAATTGCTTTAATATTTGGGTTATGTCTTTGAGTTTATTTTGTCCAATTTTTTGAGGATCTTAACCTTAGCCTTGGGGACTTGTTGAGGCTCTTAACCCTAGCCTTAGGGAAGCAATTTCTATAATAGAACTGATGACTCCATTGGGGAGAAGCTCTTTTTAGTTTCTCTTTGTTGGTTGTATGTTTATATTGTCATTGATGTCAATTGCAATGTCATTGATTTCAAAGGAAGTATTGTGCATGTTTGTGGTGTCATTGGTGCACAAGGAAGCTAGGGGGAGCCAAAGGAAAAATGAAAGATTTCTTGAAGTTGTAGTTTGGGTAGCCTATTTTTGAAGGAACTTTTTTTCTAGTTCCCTATTCCAAATGAGAATGAAAGTTTTATGGTTGAATAACTTATTTTAAAACCTTTCCAACAACATATAACACTTCTTCTAACTACAAATGAACAAGAAGAAGAGAATGTTTGAAGTAAATTTATTTAGACAAGGTTCTAGCCTATTCATATTTCCACATATGCATTAAGCCCGAGACGATATAGATAAGAATTATAGACCAGGGACTAGCATAAGGGCTCACAACATTGGTGCATGGGTTGATATACACTCACTTGGAAGGTGGGGATCAATATGAGGCTGATATAGAATTCATTCTAGCCTGGGTTGGTATAGATAAACCTACTAGGATGGGGATTAGTAGAAGGGCCCATAACATCAGAGAGCTGACTGATATAGATAAGCCCAATAGGTCAGGGATGGGTGAAAGGGCCCACAATATTGGAGCATTTGTTGATATAGACTTGCTAGGAAGCATGACATTGATATGACATGGTGAGTCGACATGGATGACATGTGGAAAGATTTATGATGTGGTAGCTCTAGTGCATGACATAAGGCATGAAAATTTGATATATTTGGCCATCAAAATAGACATTTGGCAAGTGACACGTCGAAAGTACATGTCAATGTTCAGACATGTGGAAATCTCTTATTGGTCATAGAAGTTGATTTGGAGTGTGACCTAGTAGGTGACGTAGCTGTGGTGGGTCCCTCCCCAGTGTATCAGGGCACCGAGCATTGAAATACAGTCTTCACTATGAAAGACAAAACTAGGACATTAAGAATGGGTGAGGTACACTTGATAGTTATGATGTGGTGGAAGGAATACATGGAAACTTGTGGTTGGTCCACCATGGATTGATGTGCTAGACCCACGCGTTTTGGGATCCATGCTAGGACTATGTTTGGTGAGGTTTTTGTGTACATTTTGTTTGTCCAAAATGGTTGAAAAACTAAGGTTTTGTGCCAAAATATAATATATCCAAAGGTTAGCCCTTGTGGGCCCATATTGGGCTATCAAGACCAAGAAGGTCAAAAAAATTATAAAGGAGTGTGGTATGTACTTGGCTCAAGTAATAGAGAAATTGTCATCAAGCATCAAAACTGGAAATTAACAGACCCTGGGGTATCAAGGCCCCAAACATCTAGGGGTGCATAGAGCATCTAGGGCATAACGATCCAATCCTCGAATATGTGGAAATATTTTAAGCCTAGAGTTTCTAGCACCAACTCACAAGGTACATAATGGTAAGCACTTGGTGCAGAAGGAAGTGAAAAAGTAATCTAGGCATCTATGGACCTAGATCTTATTGGAGAATCTACTAGGGTAGCTATTAAAACAATTCTCCTTATCCTTGATAATTTTTTTAAATTTATGTTATCTTCTTATTGTTCTTAGTTAGATTTTTTTCATCAATCAACTATAAAGAGCATAAACCATGAAGATCATAAAAGACAGTGGACACAAAATATAGGCTCCAAGCCAAGGAAAAACCCCTTCAAAGGGGAAAACCCAAATGAACTTCTTCTATTCTTATAGAATAAATTCAAATGAGAAATACAAGACCCAAACTCCTAGACCAAGTCCTCCTCTAAGAACCAAGTCAACAAGGGTCAATTCTCCTTCAATCTACTCTAAACCTCTATTTCTGCTCCTATCTGTAAAATCTGCAACCTCAACCTGCAACTCTCAGGCCTAAAATAGCTGCATAAACCCTAATTTTCGCATGTGTGGATAAAAGTAGAAAAAATTTTAGATCCTTCTTTTGTCGCTTTTGGTTTTTCTCTTGGTTCCTTGATTCTTGCTCTTGTTTTCTTCTCTTTTCTTTCTTATGATCGAACTGCAAAAGTTCTGTCTTCAAAACGAGTCAAATCTACTTCTATATATATGATATTAATAGGGTCGAATAGCCCTTTCTAGGCCAACTTCTTACTAGTAGGGTTGACTTGTGCTTGGAGGCTGATTTTGACTTTCTTGAATCAAAACAATATATTTTGCTTGTTAGAACTTTCCCAATAGGGTCTTATACAAATTATAAAGACTCTTTTAACTCAAGAAAAATATTTTCTTTACTAGAAAAAACCTAGGAACATGAAATGCATGCTTGACATAGATGACCAATACAAATAGAGCACGAAACCCATGCTCAAAATAATATTTTTCTTTCCTCGTTTGCTTGTAATATAAGATATACATAATGACATGAGTACAATGACAATTATGAAGACCGAAACTAGTTACATTTTCCAACACTCCCTCTTAATTGGGGAGGTATTCATAATTGTACCACTGGTACAAGGATTTTCTTAAACTGAAGAGTTCTCATAAGAAGAGTTGGATTGGTAAGCCATCTTTAAGAATCATCATTTTAACTAATATTGTCAACATAGTAAGGCCTTAACTTGACAATCTCTATTTAAATTAAAGAACAATGATTGGAGGCTTTACGTGAGACACCACACTACCTCTTAAGGTACATATCCCATCCAGATGTTCACTAGGTATGTCCTCTTAGGAATATTATTATATTGGATTCCCAATCCTCAATATCGGTCCTCTTCAACCATTCTTATCTTGGATACCTGTCCAATCCTCAAAGGGTTTTCATCAACAAGACTACTTCCTATCTTGGATTCTATATCCTCAAGGAGTATTAATATTAGATGCTTATCCAATCCTCCATTCTCCTTCCTAGTTAATTCAATAAGACTTACGACAGTTAGTACTGGTCTAATGCATGACACATGGAGAATATGATGTCTTTAACATCACTCCCTCTTAATCTAGAGAGGAGATCCTCATCCCCTTTTGATTAGGGAATAGATCCTCGCTCCTTAAACATTTAAGGAGATTTCTTATTCCCACTAAAGCATAGAGGAGATTCTTATAATTTCTTTCAATTTGGAATCTTTATAGTGTGTCTTCATCAATACATCAACTACTAGTCCTTCATGGAGATATTCAAGTAGCTACATGGGTCCTTTTTTTCTTCGTAACTTGATGAAATTGAGCTTTACACCTTCCTGAATATACTAGAGCCAAATTTTGAGAAGATTCAGGCCATTGACCTTTCATATAACTTTCCTCTAGTCATCATCAGTAAATGCATTATAGTTAGCCAATCAAAGTAAAGCTTAGTCATAACTCTCTTTAGACATGAAAGTGATCTTCACCATTCATATGAACATCAGGTTATCTCTTTGTATTTCTGCCTCTTAATCCCAAGATGATGTAAACATATTGACCAAACAATTCTTTAAGAATTACCAAAACCATCTACTCAATCCATGTATTCATTGAATTGAGTTCAAAAACCAATGGTTGTAGATATACTTGCTTCAACTGCCATTACACATTTATGCAATTTTCTTCCAGATAGCAATACATATATTGACAAAATAACCAAAACCAAGACATCAGTATCAAAATTACCTCAATATGATGGCCTCTCGGATTCTTCTTACTTTTGAGATCATCATATTTTCACACTATCTTCCTTCATCTTTTACCAAAGATCCTTCTCCATGCTAATCTCTTGTAATCAAAGTGCTCATGGAAGAAACTGACCAACAATATGCAATTTATTCTTTTTGGAGTTTTCATTATCAATTCTCTTTCTTTATTTAGGAAACCATATTAGATGTTGATAAATTTCATGTCAAGCCTTGCTTTCGTGGAAGAGTCTTGATCCAAACTTCAAGCATCGAGTGATCGTATGAAAGAATTCTGAGCATATTATTACAACCAAATTTTCTTGCAAGTTTCTTGTAGACATGAATTATACCTTCTAGAGAAGAGTTACTAAGGACATGAATACCCTTTTTTTTCATATAACAATCTAGCCATCCTTCCTTGAATGAGTTTGCTTCTTATACCTATCGAAGATAGGTTTATTTATCCTAAGAGGAGAAAGACTTTAATTCCGCCTTTCATACTACAACTTGACCATCTTCATTCCTTCATCCTTCAAGAGTATTGTATCTACAATAGGTGGAGTATACCAGTCATAATGGTTCTTCCAAGATTCTTCCCTAGGTGATGGTTCTTATATGAGGACTCCGGTGATCCTTTTTGCAAGATGACTCTTTTTAACATTATTTTTGAAAATTCTTGCATGATCTATGATATGCAAGATATCTAAATCTTCTCATTTATTGACAACTAGATGACCTTTTCGAAATTAATTTGATTATGTAGACTCTACTTCTTCTATCATCATATGCTTTCTTCTATGATGCCTGACTTTACAAAAAAGTTAAGTTTTGTTCTAAAAAATGCAATGGTGGATGCTACTCTACATTTTACTTTCTAATAAAGGAAATACAAATTGCAAATGAACCTAATAGAGATATATCTTTCTTCAATAATAAATATCCTTGGGATGTTCTCATTTTGGCCTCTTCTCATGTTCTCCATTTTCTTCAACTATGTGAGCTTTATTCCTTTCCTTCCTTTTGTTGTTTTTATTGCTTGGACAATCCCTCTTGAAATGTCCATACTCATTGCATTCAAAGCATTGTATCTTGGACATATCTTGTTTTCCTTTGGACTTTCCAAACTTCCCTTTCTTCTTCTTCTTCTTGGATTTTACGATAAAAGCTTGAGATGTATCATTTGATTCTTTGTCATGCTTTGCCTTTATCCTAGTTTCTTCCAAGATACATTGAGCCCATAGTTCATCAAAAGGAGTAATATATTTTCTTGAGTAGACACTAGTTGCAAAATTGCTCCAATTAGGTGGAAAAACATTTAATACACAAGTAGTCATTTCTGAATCAGAAACAAATTTCCCAAGTCCTTGCAACTGGTCCCTTATTTGTAACATATTCACAAGATAAGTGGCGATGCATTCATCCTTTGACTTCCCTATTCTATATAGTTGATTCCTCAAGGATATCTTCTGACCTAATGTACTTATAGAGTACAACTTCACCAACTTATCATATATTTATTTAGATGACTTCAAATAAAAAACAAAGGGAATGAGATGATCTTGTATGGATTCAATAAGAATCCTCTACGCCCTCACTTCTCCCTTCTTGCATATTGCTAATTCTTGAGTTTTCTCTTTGTCATGTTGAGTAACTTCACCAAGAACATATTCCACGACCTCAATTTCTATGAGTACTAAATCAATCCTCTTTTTCCATGCTAGGAATTTTTTTGACCAATAAGCTTGTTGCTTTCCTCACAAAATGTAGCCATTTGATTTGTAGATTGGGACATGGAGCACAAAATGGCACTTACTTGTCAAATGAGTGTCCTTCTTGATAATTTCTTATCTTGATGCTTTCAATACCTTTAAAGAGACTTCAAAGGTACCATAGAATGACGACTTCTAGAATGCCTTCAACAATAGTGTCTTCAAGCAACTTCAGAGAGTAGGTGATGATCCCAAGATTTTTTGATGCCTTCTTTCCTTGTGTCATTTTGAAAATGATTCCCCTTGACAATCCATCTCTTCTTATCTCAACAAGATGATCTTCAAACTACCTTCTCTTTCTTCACCTTAGCTCTGATACCATGTTGTAGAATATACTAGGGCAGTTATTAAAAAATTCTCCTTATCCTTGATAAAAGCTTATGAACTTATGCTATCTTCTTATTGTTCTTAGTTAGATTATTTTCATCAAACAATTATCAAGAGCCTAAACAATGAAGTCATAAAAGACAGTGGGCACAAAATATAGGGTCCAAGCGATGACAAAACCCCTCCAAAGGGAAAACCCAAAATAGCCTATTCTCTTCATATAGAATCAATTCAAATGAGAAATCCAAGACCCAAACTCCTAGACCAAGTCCTCCTCCAAGCAGCAAGTCAACGCTCCGTTGGGGAAATTATATGTGTTATAATTCCAACATTAAATTATCAATCCAGGACTCGTAAGCTTCGAGGCACAAGCACAAGTAACACAAGATCAGAGCGTCTAGCCTAACCTAACATCTAAGAAATTATGGAATAGAGTACAAAATCACTGTTTCTAGTTTAATTTATTTAATGATGAGCAAAAATAAATCTAATTAAATCTTCCTAGGAATTCAAGTAAATAACCAACTATCCTCTACGATTCAAATAAAGCTCACACAAGAAATTAAAACAAATACACTCGCATTCAATCCCTAAAGCATTAACTCACGCCCTATACTAAAAAATAACACTTAGTCTCTAATTTATTCTAAATATTCAAACAAAGCATAAGCTACAAGAATCTCATGCCATTGATATATACAATCATAAGAAATAAACACTTCCGTTCAACACAAGAAATTCAATTTAAAAGATAAACATTTGTTTCTTCAAAAATTCCTTTCAAATCGAAACCTCCCTTTTTCAACATTCATGGATTTGGAAGTGTAATGACATAGTTAAACGTGTACGGAGTATGTTCATAAGAGTTCTTCATGGCTTGCAAAGAGTTAGCAACAATGCACTTGTTATCCTTAATCCAAATCGATGAAAACAGTAAGGAAAATTAAGTACGGAATTTAATGTAGAAATTATGAAAATTGCTAATGAAAGAAAATGAGAATTGAATCAAATATTTTAATTAAATCTAAAATCAAATTCAAATAAATTACTATCCCCGAGGTATATGAGACAAGCTAAAGAACTGACTCCTTGATCCTAGCTAGTACACACTTTTACTTCTAGAGAACCTCAAAAGAAACTAAAAGACAATTTAAATCAACATTCTCATTCTTTAACACACTTCAGATTTAAATGACTTAAAGATCAACACTTGTATTCTAACTCAAAATCATTCCAAATGAACTCAAAAAGTCTATTCTAAACAAGCAACCTTCTATAAAGAGTGACAACCTATATTCTTGACACAGTTTCACTACATTTACAGAAAGCTTCCAAGGCTATGCTATAACCCTCAATCATAGAATCTTCATAAATAAGTAATGTTCTGCTTGAATATTCCTGTTACTTCTGAAAAAAACATAATATTCACAAACTCTGCGTTGTTGACAAATGCACATAATTAACATCAAAAGAACAGATCTAATTTGGATCAATAAGTTAAGTTCACGATGCAATTGTCCTTTTCAAATTCGTTAAAATTGGAGATCTTTCTTATAAATATTCTGAACCACAAAAGTATCATTCACGCATAATAGAAATTAAGCAGCATTGTTCTATTCCTTTATTCACGAGAATTAAGGACATTACACCCTTCTAAATCTAATGCAACCAGAACAAGCAATTTAAGTACATAATTAGTAAATGCTAGATCTATTGGCAAACAATTCTTAAAATGAAATATGAACTTCGAACCTCAAAAACACACCCCTAAGATATTTATCAATTACAAGGCTCGTTTCTAGGTCGTGGTGGGCCCTTGCCACTTCCCAGAGTGAGTATTAAACTAGCACAATAACTTAGAAATAAAAAATCATAACACTTACAGGAAATAAATTCCGGAAGCAGAATTACATTGAGATTTAATAGATCGTGAATTCAAATAGAAATATGCCAGTATTCAATGTCTTATGAGCATATAATTCTTATAGAAAGCTAAGTGTATGGTACCTTCAACCAGCTTAGATACAAAAATCATTAGGACTATATAGAGTTCAACTAATAATAAAACTGTTGCAATTAATTACTGAGAAAAGTAAATACATAATGCCATGGCTAAGTTAGGATGTATAAAATTCTTGTAAACATCTTCAAAAGGATCACATTTGGGCTGGTCCTGATCTCAACATGAACAATGAAACCAACTCCCCGTTGAGCACAAAGAGACCTATTCCTGGAATGTCGATGGTTGAATGGTTGCAACAAATTAACTAAGTGGATTAAAGAATAGATCAGAGCCAAGTAGATCGAGGATAATCCAAATGAAAATCTTCTAAAAGGTGCAACCAAATGTCCCAATCGTGGTCCTACACGTGGCTAGTCTCCGAAACTGTCAAATCCATATTTTCTATAATTAACGTAGAATTTTGACACTGATTTTGTACTTAATACTCCCCCGACCATAACTTCTTTGTGATGATGATTTTTTCCAAACGGTTTCTGGGATTACTTGAATGAGAGTATTTTGAACAAAATCTACATCTCAAAATCCTGATATTCTTCCCCATTTGATCACAAATTTTAGATTTTAATCTACAAGAATTCTACACTCTGTAATTAGTCCTGTAGCATTTAGTTTATTTAACTTATGGAGAATTTTGGCAATGGATCCCGGTGGTAAATGAACTTGGCAAAACCATCATTAGCAAAATCATGGAAACATCATATCTAATCATTGAAAAGTTAAGAAATCAACCACGAAGTGTAAGATATGGATTAGCGGCATGTTGTGAAATTGTATGAAATGAGCTAAAAATATAGGAATTTAGGTTATGAATAAAATGGAGATATATGAGGCCAACATCACCATGCCTATGGATTTGAATGTCCTCATGCAAACATATCCCTTGCTCTTTAACAGATTCTTGACATTGTTTGTAGATGTTGGTTCTTGTGGAGCAACATTGCTTGAATATTTGGAGGTGTTGGTGCTTGTGGAGCATCATTACTTGAATATTTGGAGGTGCTGGCTCTTGTGGAGCAACACTCTTCACATTAACATATCATAATAGTTTATTGAGCAATAAAAATTGGGGACAAGAAATGGATGGATGAGGAAGAGATGATGGATGATTTGAGGTGATGGTGGAGATGATAGGTATGTGAATGGGTGCTTGCATACTCTGTCATCATGAAGCCAATGCTTATAGGGGGTTTCCTTTATCATTTCATAAAATTAATGACTTCATCCTCTGAATAGAATTACACCATAAGTATTTTCTTTTACATGGCCTTGTAATAAGAGTATGAGTATTTTTATTATGAGTGGTGAATGGAAGGGAAACATAAGGATAATGATTTATGAAAGATAAAATTAATGGAATGAGAAGTGGTTAATCATTAAGTTTCTTAAACCTTCTAATGAATTAGATAATATTAAGCCAAATTTACCTTTGTTGTTGATGTGCTCGATGTTGCAAGATGAAGTGAGTAATGGAATGGTGGGAGCTAATGTTATTGCTGAACTGATATGAAAGGAAGAGTTAGAGCTGCAATGGAGGCTGATTTGGATATGCTAAAGGAAGTTGAGATGAGGGCTGAACTGAAGGTCCCCCTTCTTCCCCAAGCCTAAGGAGTTGTATGTCCCTAAACAACTAAGGAAAGGTGACTGCTGCTGTAAATTAATGGCCAGGATGCTATATATAAACCTTTACTGAAATGAATACACTACTGCAAATGAAAATAGAAATGTTGATATGAAGATCCAAACTACTGCAAATCTGTGTTGAGACCACAAAACCATATGTTCTTCAACCACTACACACCCAGGTGCAATCTTGCATATGTGAATAAATGGTGTCGATTTTGAACATAAGAAATAATAATTGGATTATCGGCCATTGAGTAGGTCGTTAACCAATGCGAGATATCACACCTTTGATGTCAAAGGGAATCAAGGCACTAGGTACATTCTACTAGCCATGAATGGATTTGTCGAAGTCTAATGGACTGCAGAATTCATCCACCAAGAAACATTGATGTATTTCCTTAGTAGATGACAAGGATACCTGCCATTAAGGCATGAAGGCTCCCATGTACCTTATTTGAACCTAACCTTGGAATCAGATAATTTGTTGATGTTGATGGGACAAGGCTTGTTGGCAGGTGTGCCTTAAGGGATCCCACATTAGCCAACACGAGTACAAGACATAATGACTTGAACGATACATGATTTGAAGAACTCATACAAATTTACAAACTTTATTGGGAACTTTGCCTACCAGTTACCTGGTTTTCAAGCAAATTCCCTGTCCAGTTGTGTTAGACAAGCTAGTTTTCCCAAAAGGACATATTTTTCTCTTTACTATTTTCATCTATTTATTACAATGCAAAATTTCCTACTCTACTACATAAAAGAAGTCCTCCTTTAAGTGAAAGAGAACTTCCAATGAAGCCATGTGAAGATCAAGTACAAAGATATATTCATGCCCAAATTTAACATATAAACTTTAGAATGTACATGAGCATGAAAATTCAACAGCTTTGAAAGATGTGATACAAAGAGTATTTGAAGATGAGTGGTACTTTGACTGAATTTTGATTTGGAACCAATTCTCGATGAAATCCTGATGGTATTGACCCATTTCTTCTTTTCGACCACTCTGAAAGCCCTCCTTGGTCATGCCAAGCAAACTTGGATAATTAGTCTCCAGAATGCATACAAGGCTTGTTGTTGGGCATGGTGACAGTTCTTTGATTCCAGGTTTAGCTAGATTCTCCCCATCGGATTTGGTACATGATTGATCGATCTCCTTGGTAGATAGGCAAGAGGAATCAAGGGATACTTCCAAATCCTTTTCCGGTTGTGGAGAGATAGATAATTTCCTGAATGTGGTCAGGATGAACTCTGCCTGAGAGGCAGATATCCTAGCTACTATTAGGATTTAAGAAAGTACTTTGAGGGACATTCTTTAAGCTCTCAATCATTCTTTAATTTCTCCTGTTGGTTGATGATCCCCGTCTCGCAACATGGATTAGTAGAAAGGGGTTCTTACAACACCCCAAAAATGTTTTATCTTTAAAGAGCTTGAAGTTTTAAACTAAATGAATTAAAACTACTAATTGCAATAAAACTTATTAAACCCTAACTCCTCGCTTACTTGGACAACCAGAATTTGTAACAACACCAAATCAAAGCAAATGCGTGGCTCTTCACTCATGTCTTACTGTATTCTCTGCCCTCTAGTTGCCCTACAACTAAGATCACCCAAACAAACTTGTGAGAGAAACTATGCTCTAATCCCTTTAGCACCTCCTTGAAAACACCACCACAAATTGTTGGGGAAATTATGTGTGTTATAATTCTAACATTAAATTATCACTCCGAGACTCGTAAGCTTCGAGGCACAAGCACAGGTAACGCAGGATCAAAGCGTCTAGCCTAAACTAACATCTAAGAAATTATGGAATAGAGTACAAAATTACTGTTTCTAGTTTAAATTATCTAATGATGAAAAAAAATAAATCTAATTAAATCTTCCTACAAATTCAAGCAAATAACCAACTATGCACTGTAATTCAAATAAAGCTCACACAGGATATTAAAACAAATACACTGACATTCAATCCCTAAAGCATTAACTCATGCCCTATACTAAAAAATAACACTCTGTCTCTAATTGGTTCTAAATATTCAAACAAAGCATAAGCTACAAGACTCTCGTGCCATTGATATATAAATTCATAAGTAATAAACACTTCTGTTCAAAACAAGAAATTCAATTTAAAACATAAATGTTTGTTTCTTCAAAAATTCGTTTCAAATCAAAACTTCCCTTATCCAACATTCATGGACTTGAAAGTGTAATCATAGAGTTAATAATGTACAAAGTATGCTCATAAGAATTCTCCATGGATTGCAAGGACTCAACAACAATACACTTGTTATCTTTAATCCAAATATATGAAAACAGTAAGGAAACTTAAGTACGGAATTAAATGCATAAATTTTGAAAATTGCTAATGAAAGTAAATGAGAATTGAATCACCTATTTTAATTAATTCTAAAATCCAATTCAAATAAACTACTATCCTCAGGGTATACGAGACAAGCTAAAGAATTGATTCCTTGATCCTAGCTTGTACACATATTTACTTCCGGAGAACCTCAAAAGAAACTAAAAGATAGTTTAAATCATGTTCTTGTAGGGCGATTTAATTGTATGCTAAATCCTCGTCATTTAATTTGTCAACTCGAGGGTTTAGTGAACTTACAATGATCTGAAATTGATTTCTAGTTAATGTTGTGCTAGTATCATTTCCAGATATTAAATTTCCTTTGCTTTGGTTTGCTTATTTAGAAAGAGTTTATCCATGAGCATGTGATTGCCAATTCATCTAACTTGGTGAAATTTATTGTTTTGCATGAACTTAAAAGCATAAATTTAAATGGTTGAACAATAACATATAAAACACAACAAACACAAATAACAAAGCTTATTACACAATTTTTTGTTGAAGGAGTTCACCCCTCCCGGGCTACATCTCTTTGGTTCAGCTTCATAGTGTGGGCCTTTGTATTAGCTTTCAGTAGTGCTCAAATTTCTGTTACATGCATCTAATGCTCTTGGAACTATTCCAATGAGTTTAAAACATTCAAATCTATCATAAATGACTATTTGTTTACTCAATTTGGTTACCAGCTGCTCTGGGAATGGCCTCCAACACCTGGTGGCCCTTGGCTTCAAAAATATTCAAGTGACAAAAACACCTGTATATGACCTCTTCTACCTCCTAATCCTACTCCAATGAGTTCCTAGCATGCCAATTAGCCAAAAATGACTATTCATTTTTGAAATTTGGCTGAGAATTGCCTCAGTTATGGCAAAACCAATTTTCCTTACATTTCCTCCACCAAATCTGGAAGAATTGCCAGTTAAATTTCCAAAAATAGGAATTTCGCCATAGTTGGAGGTGCTGCTGAAACTGATTCCAGATTAAACTCCAATTAATTAATGTAAAACTGGTTTAATTATTCATTAAGCAAGATTAAGGGCGCGCTTAGCGCTGGCACGCAACCCTCGGTTCTGGCACGTGATCACATGGGGTGGGCGCTGGCCCGTAGGGCTGGCTCCCACCACCCCACCGTCGTACTTAAACTAGGCATTTAAATAGATATGCGTGGTTGTTTATTTCAATTACGCCTTGGTGGTTTGTTGGTATGTTATAGACTTTGGGTGGGGGAGGTTATGGGTTCAAAACCTACTTTCACCCAACCCATACCCTTTTACGCTAATAATGCCATATGTAATTAATTATTATGCCATATGTAATTTGAAACAGACTTTACCATACACCTTTTTTCGGAGTTCATGTAATTATGCCATATGTAATTCGAAACGAACTTTACCATACGCCTTTTTTCGGAGTTCATGTAATTATGCCCTCATATAGATCTATTTGAATATGCCTAGATTGTAAATTTTTCATCCCCGCAAGTCATTTTCCCAAGCTGTAATCAAAATATAAATCTCAGTAGCCTTGCTGATTCTGTCATACATCAAAACCACTGTCCAAGGACATGAGTATTTCCTCCTACAACTTCTGTCAGTCCTTGTCCAAATCCTAAGTGTTCTGAAATACCTTTCCCTCATGATACTGATCATGTATTAATGATTCATGAGCTTCCATCTTTGGAAAATGAGGACTCTCGCCTCAAAAACATGTTTAGAAAAATGCGTCCTACTCGTATGCCTCGAAATGTTCTAGGATATCTGGAACAACTTGATGAAATAATCTCTGAATTCAGATTTGACAACTTTATGCCTTCTGATTGTAAAAAGCTGTCAAAACCAGAAATGCACAAGTTCTTTTCGGTTATTGAAGGATGTAGGAAGCATACAATTAATCATCAATGGATGAAAAATATGCTTAATTGAGATTTATACACTCATCCTGAGGCTAAATGTTTTGACCTTACCACTCCATACCCAGAAAAAATCAGATTATCCCATGAATGGAAAACATACATGCAGAAGAACAATGTCTGTTTTCTTTTTATGAATGGAAGAGGAAGCAATAAAATACAGATGTACAAATGGCAAATGCTGAATCATCCTTAGCAAAACATTCTTGGATTTCCATAGATGGCAATAAAATTGAAACTCCTACCACCTTCCCTCCTTACAAAGGCATTGTATTAGGTGAAGCACAGAACAATGCTAAAGCCATTCCATTGGTCATAAAAGATGATAGTGCGCTTGGCATTGACGGTAGGATACAAAAAGATAGTGAACAGATAAACTGGACAAATACAACAGCTAAAGGGCTAGAATTGAATTGTGTAAAGTCTATTGAAGTTAAAAAAGATTTTGACAATATACAAGTCACTGTAAATAGTATTAACATAACTCTGAATGATGTGAACTATTCCACTACTGTATTGAAAGGTTTTGTTAAAGAATCCTTATCAAGGATAGAAGATGTTGAAAGGAAATAGCATATAGGAAAACAATCTACTCATGAATCTATTGAAGAACTGTTTAAAAAATTTGATAAACTTAATATAGCCCCCAAAAACAAACCGATTCCTATTTTTTCTCTATTCAAGAGATCTGTAAATATTCAACATCCTGTTAATCCTATTGATATATTTCCTTCTCTCTTCCCTAAAGAAATGGCCAAAGAAAAATCTGAGCCAATGACTATCTCCTCACTGTTTAAAGAAGTAGAGCAACTTGAAAGCTCAGAACCACATATGTTCCCTATCTATGAGCCTCTCCAAAGTCAATATTCCAGGTATGCACCTGATCTTAGTGGAAAAGGGAAACTTCTAGAAACACATAACTTCCATCCTGAATCACACAGAGAATGGAATATTGACCATCTGAGTGTTGCTCAGATTCGACAAATGATATATCTTATGTTTACAGAATACAAGTTCATGTGCCTAAGGGTAAAAAATGAAATAAAAGCTTGTAAATCTATTGTTCAATGCTTTATTGGAACTTTGTTGAGATGGTGGGAAACAGAGTCATGATCAACAATAGTGGCAAAAATGGAAAATGAAATCTTGAAAGATGAAGCAGGAGATATCATTCATAATGCTGATGGAGATCCACAAAGAAATATGATTGGGGCACTAACTTCATTCATTTAAAACATTGGTGTGGAGGAGAACTTGAACTTGCCAATAAGCATGAGATAATTCTCATGAATATTAAATGTAATAAAATGTCTCATTATGAAGATTTTCATAGAGATTGGATTCAGAGAATATATGAGGTTAAAGATAGCAAAAATATCTTGTGGAAACAAATCTACTTAGCAGCATTGCCTTCAAAATTTTTAGATTATCTAAGACAACATGATGCTTTTCAGTTGCCTTTTGAATCCTTTACTTGGGGAGAAATATACAACATCATAAAAAAAGTTTTGGTAAGTTTATGCACTAGTATGAAAGTTAATAAATCTCTGCAAAAGATGTCAAGATTACCAGACAACAAATCCATCTGTAACAAGTATGGTCTTGCTATAGATGACCCCATAATAAAAAGAAGAAAAGCTAAAAAGAAGGCCAAGAAAGAAAAAAGACAAGAATACATAAAATATCCACAGAGGAAAAGAAAAGGGACCAAGAAAGGATACTATAGATATGTGCCAAAAACACATTACTATGAACCCAAGGATATTCATCTGCAGACACATAAGAAAGATTAGTGGAATAAATTAATTTGTTGGCTCTGTTGCCAAACTGGACATACCTCCAATCACTGTCCTTTATTAGAAGAATCTAAGAGAAACAGAGGAACAAAATCATTTGAAGCTGCAAAGAGAAAAGGACAGTAAAAACAGAAGGCATGGTGCCAACCTTATGTTATAAATGTGGTTCTAAGCATCACAAATCTAAAAATTGTCCAAATATATCATTTAGAGAATAGATACAACAATGAAAACTCTGTTCAACATCTGAATCCTCTAAAATTTCTTCTTCAGAATGCTCCGATGAAGAATTAAACATGCACATGAATGAATGTGACTGCACTGATTCAGACAACTATCAGTGTGAATTAAGCACTGAATCAGAAATCTCATCTGATGAAGACCATGTTTCTTAGCCAAAGGAGAAGGTTGTCATGGCATAAACCATGGATGATGCAGAAACAAAGCTACTTTCCTAGATTAGAACATTGGGAGAAGGAGAAATGAAGGAAAAGTTACTAGAAACTTTTCTAAGCACAATTCACAAAAATCAGGGGAGCAGTAGCAAGGCTGCCTCTAAAACTGAACCAAAGACATTATTCGTTGATGCCTCATTTGAAAGAAATACAAGATCTTTCCAAAGAAGCCAACATAACTCTAAGACCAGAGCCCTCACATTAGGAGAAGTTAGCCAAGAGATTCATCATCTCAAAAAAGAGATTGTCTCTCTAAAAGCACAAGTCTCTGAGTTAGAAAAAGGGAAGAAAACTGAGGATGCATATGATGAATACTACCCTAACCCAAATATTGAAATATTTTAAGGAAAAAAGGATGATACTATAGGATTCACCGACATGAGAGTAATGTCTATCCAGTATCAGCAACATCATGTTATGCTAGATATCTGTATAAATGGTGAAATGTTTTCCCTAAGAACACTTATTGACTCTGGGGCAGATGTCAATATTATGAATTCAAAAATAGTACCTGCAATGTACTGGGTAAAATCCTTTTGACAAGTGACTGGGTTAGGAAACAAAGATCTATTGTATGAAGTCCCTCAAGCCTCTCTTTAAAGAGCATTGCATCAAATTAAAATTTGTTGTTGCAGACATTCCCGTTGACTATGTTTTGGGGAATGTATTTTTTAGCAGCTGTGGAGCCACATGGATTAGCCAAATTGAAAAATGGCAAGGCTGGTTATTTTATATTTGTACCAAGCTTAGATGGAAAATTACAAACAATCAAGTTACCCTTTATCTCTACTCCCAGAGTGTCTACTATGGTACAAGCAATGCAACAGATCGAAAAGGAAAAAAATAAAATTGAAGAGCTCAAGGAGCTAAAGACCACCATAAAGATAGGAGACTATCTTCAAACTCCTATAATTAAACAAAGGATCTCAACTCTGAGATCACAGATAGAAAAAGAATGTCGTGCTGAAGAACCAAATACGTTTTGGAATAGAAAATAACACTATGTAAAGTTTCCCTACAAAGATAAGTATGAAGGGAAACCCTGCAAGAGCAGAGCAATCCCTATGAATAAAGAATATAGAGATCTCTGTCAAAAAGTGATACAAAGCCTCTTGGAAAGAAGATTGATTAGAGAATCCAGCAGTCTTTGGAACTGCTATGGTTTTTATGTTAATAAACATTTAGAATAGTTAAGAGGTATCCCACGACTAGTCATAAACTATAAGCGTCTGAATACTGTCCTCTCAGATGATACTTACCCCATTCCTCACAAAGGAAATGTTTTAGCAAGAATAGCAGGGGCTAAAGTATTTTCTAAATTTGATATGAAATCAAGATTTTGACAGGTGGAAATTAATGAAGATGATAAGTTTAAGACTGCTTTCAGTGTCCTAGCAGGACACTATGAATGGAACGTCATGCCTTTCGAACTAAAGCATGCCCCCTCCCAATTCCAAAAGGCTATGGATAATATTTTCAAGCCATATTTTGATTGGTTACTAGTATACATTGATGATATACTTATATTTTCTAAAAGCATCCATGATCACTTTAAATATATCCAGATATTTGTACAACTTGTAAAAACCAATGTATTGGTTCTTAGCAAGAAAAAGATTGAATTATTTCAGACAAGTATCGAGTTTCTTGGCCATACAATAAAAAATTTGCAGATCACTCTGCAAAAACATGCTCTGGAATTTGCTGATAAATTTCCAGATATTATCACTGACAAAACTCAATTACAGAGATTCTTGGGATGTTTAAAGTATGTAAGTAGCTTTTACAAAGATTGCACCAAAGATAGATTATTACTCAATAGAAGACTGCAAAAACATCAAGAACCTTGGTCTCAGTTCCACTCTGAAGCTGTCAGAAGAATTAAAATGAAGGTAAAAACTCTTCCTATTATTCATATCATTGATGAATATTCTTTCAAAATTGTTGAAACAGATGCCAACAATGAAGGGTGGGGAGGAATTTTGAAGCAAAAGAAAGAAGAAAAAGAACAAATAGTTCAATTTGTCTCAGGGACTTGGAGCCCACTTGAGGAAAACTATTATACTAAGAAAAAGAGGTCAAAGTAGCACGAAACTGCATTGATAAATTTGATATCCACTTGATACACAAAAAGTTTCTCTTAAGAACATATGCCTCTGCACTAAAGAAATTCCTTAGTAAATCTATAAATAAAGCAAGAGAAGCTAAGTTTGCAAGGTGGCATGCTTTATTTACAAATTTCAACTTTGAAATTGAACACATCAAAGGTGAAAATAATTGTCTGCCTGACTTCCTAAGTAGAGAATATTTAAATAAGAAAGACAATGCCATGGTGATAGTAATAGAATGGGACCCTTCCCAACATATAGAGACTCTGAGAAGTATTTATGAAACACAAAACTGGGAAGAATATTGTTCCAAATGGAAACCAACATGGCAGCTAAGAAACACAAAAGTGCTCGATGCAAATTTGCAACCTCATTCAGATATTCAAAACTTAGTACCTGAGATGAAAGTATACCCTAAAGGTAGCAAATGGATACATGACATGGTGTATCAGAGGAGTATGATGGCCACACATTTGGCTGAAGAATCCCTAAGCCAAAATTTTAGAGATATCACTGTGATCTGAACAGAAGGAAGCAATCAGAGGAGAATCTTCCACAAATATCTTGCCATAAATTAGACCAGATGGCTGTGATGGTATGACATGCCAAAAATGTGGCCACAATGTAATCCAAGAATTATCTTCTCGGATACCATTTACAACTTTTCAGACTACAAAAAGTTGTGGTGGGACATCATGAATGTAGATGGAAAAAATGAAACTCACTACACAAGAGTGAAATTTGGGGCCACAGGGGCCACACAAAGACAACGGCAAGGTGAATGGCTTCAACAATGGTGGAACGATTTTGGCCTCAACAAGACTGCTATGGATCCTGTTTTCTTCCAGCGTGACTTTCGATATGAATGTTACACTTGTGGATTTTTAACTGAATGTTGGCATTCTCCATGTAAAACTGTTGGAGATGTCAATAATTATCAAGACAACCAAATTCTTGATTATTTTATGAAAAGACACCATGAATGGCTAGTCATGAATAAGACTAAACACCAAATTGTCTTAAGAAAGCCTATGATTGTACGAATAATTTATACAAAGGCTTGGGATTCTTGTAGATATTCTTAGATAAGATTTCCAGGGGCCACACCCTTGGGGGACTAATGGTTCTCATGGGCTTACCCTTAAAGCTTCCACAATGTAATAATGATGTCCAGTCACAAGACTAAATGTGACCAGTTTTCTCGTGGGCTTTTCTGTTTAAAAGTATCCACTATGTAAAAGTTATTTACAGTACAATGTTTTTTGTGGAATTTGTTCAAATCTTCCATAGTGTAACTTAGTATGAAGATTCTTCAGTCACGAGACTCGGAACACTTCTCTGACTTTTGGTGAGCTTTGAGCCACATCTCTTCGACTGACGAAAGATAGTACTGAATTTGTCTGCCTCACTGTCAGATGTTTGTCCCCTCATTTTCCTATATAAGGAAGGAGTAAGGTTCATTTTGGGCATTCAGAGTGTGAGTATGATTTTGGTTATGTTTTTGAGTCCGAGGAGGAAGTTCTTGCTCCATCTCTTTAGAGTCGGATCTGAGAACCCTGTGCATCAGAGTGAGAGCTCTGTTGAGAACCTAAAGTGGCTAGATTCTTAGGTTTTTGAAATCTGTATGTTCTTGAAAGAATTCAAGTTCTAAGACAGAGTCTGTGAAAGGCCAAGAAGTCTTCAGATAGCTTCTTACTTGAAAAATTTCAACATCTGGTAAATGCCTAAGTAATCTATCTATGGAAAGGAGCTTCAAAAATTCTCTTTGAATTTGTAAAGAAACTTCTGCATAAATATACGAGTATCCATTTTTTGAGCATGATACATTTCGCTTGAGTACATTTTTTTTCATGTGTTAAAACTATCTGTTGAGGTAGTATCTGTGAGACAATAGGTTCTCTTGAGGTTCAACAGAGGTTCACCAAGGTCTGATGAACACCAGTTCGTTAAAGGTAGGAGGCCATGTGAAGGACGCCAGATGCAATTCGAATGGACTTTACCATACGCCTTTTTTCGTAGTTCATGTAATTGATATATATATATATATGTGTGTGTGTGTGTGTCTGTGTGTGTGTGTGTGGGTTGATTATAATGTTTGTTAATTAATTATTTTAATATATAAATAGATGATATTTAAAGTATATAATTAAAAAATCAATATATTAATATATATATATATATATAACAAAACATAATTTCCACCTTGGAGCCAACTAGGCAATTTCCCTTGCACACAAACATACTGGCGAATCCGGAGGCCCATTGGGTGAAAATTGAAGAAGATTCCCCTTGCTGACTGGACTGCAATGTCATCATTCTGTCCCATTATGCAATTTTTTGTTATTGTTTAGGAAAACGAACAACATGCCTTTTCTCCTTCATCCAGATTCTGTTTTTGACGAAATGAATTGCGTTGCAATCGTCTTGCCGAGACGGACACAACCATACAATTTTCAAACCAATATGAGAACTCTGAATTTTGAGCTAAATACTGAGCACTTGATTATACAAGCAGCCCAAAATATATGGAACCTTAGATAAAACTGTTGCAGAAAGTTTATTTAGAATGGAAATTCATATTACAACTATAACTAAAGAAAACTACAAAAAAATAACCTGCAAGAAAACTGAATTAAATTCTAGGGATGAAAGTTAAATTTTAAAGGTGGAATTTATGAACACCATGGCCTTTCTAAACTATTAAAAAATAAACTAATCTATGAACAACTATAAGAAGAAGACTATGATAATCTAGAAAGCACTAAATAATAACTAGTGAGAAAGCAGTAAATAACAACTAGTGATTTAGTTGTCAAGCAAGAAAACTAGGATAACTAGTAAGCAAGTAGTTTAATGACAATCAAATCAAATCTAGGAAATGAAATCATACTTGTGGAAAGTAAATCATACTTATAGAAAGGGAATAACAAAAATCAAACTATGTTACAATTGTGTGCAGATTGCGGTTTGATGGGGATCCTTCCATTCCTCAATGAGCACACATGAACAACTATCGCTCCTTAAGAATCAAACAACACTCGTAGCTCATAATTTTGGAGAAAATGATATTATTCATGCTGAATGAACAATCATAAATTTGATGCTAATGAATAACTGATAATTGTTGGCTTCCTTTAAAGGATGCACCTCTTATTTATACATGAGTTAAGGTTATATGCTCAATAAATGCAGAACCCTTAAATATCCAATAGATCCATACTTGTCTCATCTTATCCCTAAATATTAGATACAAATCCTATGACTCATAAAGATCTCCATGATCTTTCTCCTTGGAATATGGTCCACCTCTTGAGTTGAAATTCGAATTTGTGCTTGGGAGAACAAGTAAGACTCTTCTAGAACCTCCAAATAAGTCTACACATGTCAAAAAACTCATAACACATATATAGGTATATGAAACTATGTTAATTTCCTAGTTTTTAATCATTAATTCACTTATAATGCATAAAAAAATAACTTTGGAAAATAAGGATTCTAACCCATATGTTTGTGAAGATGATTACTTGATGTAAGGTTTTAGGGCTAGATAGTCATGGGATGAAGGCTAAATGGACATGAAATGATGGAAATAAGGATGCAAATGGAAGACATTTTGACTCAACATACCCCCCAGTTGAAGTTGTTGCATGTCCTCGTGCAACTATTGCATTAATTCATTTATCCATAAGTTGATCATTTTGAAATGCTTTGCTTCTTTATGATCTTTGACTTATATGGATTCTCTTCAAACTTTGTATCATCATATTCTCTTTTGAAAAGTGTAAAACATTTGATTGCAACATATATTTTTTATGGTTGGTTCTTGTGTGACAACCAAAGTTTTTGAGTATTGGTTCTTGTGTAACAATACTTTTATTTATTTTTTGCATCAAAATACATGAAAGCACTGAGAATTTTCTTTTCAAGTCCTATATTAACTATCAATGATTTGATAATTCACAAAACATATAATCTTTTGGAGTCATACTGCAACAATAGTTGATTGGGAAGAATATGTGAGTTGGAATGAAATGAAAATGTGATGGTGTATGAAATGTGAATATGAATTAATGTTCCTTCCCCCCAACTAAAGGTGTTTTCAGTTTATGATAATATGAGAAAGGGAGTATAAATGGAGTGATGAATTTTCCAAAATTACAATTTTAGCTTTTAAGAAATTGTATGACTAAAAATTAGAAAACAACATACCTTCACTTACCTTCAATGTGGATGAGTTGTGTATACTAAAGAGTGTGGCTGCTGATGTTCAATCATGGAGTATGTAAACAAAGGAATTTGATCTGCTTCTTTGTTCTTTTTGTGCCGATGACAAGATTGGAATATTTATTGCTACTGTTACAAATTGATTCCTCCTACAAACTGATGAAATGATGTAGTCTTCAATTGTTACAAAACCCGATGGTACAATTCTAGTCATGCGAATAAATGTGTTGATGTCGAGCATGAAGAGAAGTCATTGGATTACCGGGCATTAATGAATTTTGTTAACCAATGGGATGCAAACTCACCATTAATGTCAATGAGTGCCAAGGCACCTAAGTACATCTTGCGAAGTGCGAATAGATGAGATGATGTCGAGCCACGTGCAAGATCCAATAATCAAGGGACAATGATGTATTCCCATGATTGTCAGTGGGAGAACTTGTCATTAAGGCATACAAGCCTCAAGGTACTAATAATGACTCTAGCCTTGAATCTAGATAATGTGCTGAGGTTGATAGGCAAATAATTGTTAGAAGGGACGCCTTAATGAATCCTCCTTCATCTAACACGAGCAAAATAAACACTGATTTTGAAGGACTATGGATGAAATTTTTTGCAGTGGATCAAGGCATATTTGAAAAAACAAAAAGGAAATGAAATGAATCATCTTTGTAAGGGAGCTGAATGGTTTTATTGTTGGGTTAGAAGTAATGAAAGCGAGGTAGGAAAATGATTGTGAAGGAAAATGAGATGAAGATTTTATTGACTCAATAAGTAGGAATGCAATGGTAAGACTGGTATTTGAAAGGTTTTGAAATGGCGTGATGGATCTCATTTTGCATTCTTTATCCAAAATCATGTGCTCATGCTTGGATATTTCATCTTTGATGTTGCTCTGATCATGTTCTTAAGAAATGTGGTCTTTGAGAGATATTGTTTGTTTGTGGTCATTTGTTTATCTTCCTGGAACCTACAAAAAAAACTAGTATTTTTTCTGCAATGAAATGTAAGATTATCAAAAGGGAGAGCTGATCAATATCTCTATTTATGACATTTAAACAAAAAATTAAGAATTTATACCAATAAAACAAATTCAAGAAAGAAAATCAAATGAATTTTTACCTATTTCGAAACTAGTGCCTTAGGTTACCTGTCATGTATTGCAACAATTTCTTCATTATTTTACTATTTCAAATTATGATGAAAGCTTTCTCATTGTGTATATCTATTCGAGATCTTTCCAACGATGTTTGAATCGTTGAAAACCGATGTCGTAAGAGAAAGTTATGCTTATTTGAAATTTTTTTGAAACAATGAAAATAATCATGCGTGAGTGTGACATGACAAAATGATGTTGATGCAAAAGATGAAGTAGGCAAATGATATGGCATGATGATTATGAATTTCTGATTAGAATGCATTGTCAAAAAATATATCATTGAATTGAATACAAAGCTACATAATTGTTTTTTGGTTGTAGAATTATTTTTCAAGTGCATAATTGCGCATTTCCTGCATCTAAAAATCTTCCGTGGATAGTTAGGTATACACAACTATGCAAATAATTAGTCTGATATTTGAGTTGATAAGTACCATTTTAGGAAAAATGAGTAAATCCCTACTTGTTTTATTGATTAGAAAATGCAGTGAACAAATTTTATTTAAAAGAAACATTTTTTTTTACCTGCATTAAAACAACAGAGAAATGTTTAGAAATACCTATAGATGTTGATGCCATAGTATTATTTGTTGCTTTGTCTGCAAGGCTAAAAGATATATTATGTATAGAAATAATTGTTGTACGATTATGAGAGGTCTTTTTCCATTAAAAAAAATTGACAAACAAATTGCAGACTTTTAAAATGTAGATTCTTCGAATAAAACTTAAGTGAAAGCACATTTCTCCTCTCCTTAAACATCAAATAACCTCCACAACACTTCAAAATTACTGATACTAAAGATTGATCCAACGATCCATATAAATCTTGGCACCAAGACGCCACCAACTCCTCTTTCCTTGGCAATAAATAAACAATATAATAGATAGTTGGGTCCACAAAGTAGCCTGTGGAGCTATTATCTAATTGCTAATATATATAAACACGTTCTCGTGGTGAGTTAGGCAAACAAAATGTTGATGACAAAACTTGATCTAGACAGTTTGAAACAAAAAAGCAGTAGAAATAATCAATGTGAATAAAAAATGCAAGCAACAACATGTTTGAAAAGTGGCTAACCGATCTGTGTTTGCATGCGGTAGTATTAATGACATTTTTTTTTCTCAAGTGGTTTACAAACACAATAACTAGGAGGAAATAGTGGCAATACATCTACTTTGGTATTCAACAACTAGACAATTAAGGTAGTACAGGCAGAATGAACAAGATAATCACTCCAACTCCCATGCCCATTGCTGCTGCTTGCCTATCGGTGGTAATGAATGGTGGTTTGTCCTACAATATTCACTCCTTTTGCAGTTCTGTTGCCATCATTAGAGCTTCCTTTAGGTTTTTGGTCTTGCTTTTGCTTCCGTTTTCGGTAACACGATGGGTTTGGCTTAATCAAAGAGCCTTCATAGATTTTGAAATCGATAAAGCCCCAACCATTTGGCATAGCTCCCACAAGCTTGTGTAAAAAAGATAGGCTGTTATGATTCCTACTAGCCCACAAAGTGCAAAGTGTAACCATGTTGTAGGAGCTTGATTGGAGTAAAGAAGCCAATGTGTAGACCCAGTAAATGCAATAACTACTAAAAATATAGTGACAAAATATCCTTTCTGGAGTATTGCCATGGGATCTTCCACAGGGGACTTTAGACTTGAATCACATGTACCTCTGATGGAAAGTATTCCACATGCAGATACTATTAAATCAAATGAATGTATAACAAGAGGGAAGAGAATAAAACCAAATGAATGTATAACAAGAGGGAAGAGAATAAAATTAGATGGATCTTTAATCTTACATCGCTTAGCCATGGTACATCCCAGTATCATTGGACTAATTACATTAGCAACAATACTTCCAAAAATGTCTATACCACGAGCTGCACAATCACCAACATTGTCTCCCACCAAGTTAGCAATGACATTTGGGTTGGGTGGATCGTCTTTAGGAATACCCTGCTCCACTTCCCCAACTAGATCAGCGCCTACATCTGCAACCTTTGTGAATGTTATTGAATTTAGTGTATCAACCCCCAAATATACATAGAATGAGGCATATAGAATTTCTACTCCTATAACTTCCATGCCCACTACAATGATAGCTGAAAAGCCACCAGCACGAGTAGCCACTTGTAAAGCTTCTCTTGCTAACCGCCTTGCAACACTAGAAACTCTAACATTTGCACGCATAAAAACCCACATGCCAACATAGCCTGCAATATTCGAAACACAAGGCTCCAAGAAGGACAAAAATTACAATGATAAATGCTAAAGTTGACCTTTAAAGTTCAAATTCTTTCTGCTGAGGAGTGGTATTTCGAAAGAGATATATACCTAGAATAACAAATGCTAACAAAATTGCCAATTTTGAAATAGTACCACACTGATTCCTAAAAAAAACCTTCAGAAATCGATAAACTGGAACCAGAAAAGAGATATTGTGTTTGGAAGATTCAATATTCATTATTTTTGGTTGAACAGGGTTTGATTCCTCAAGTTTTCTGATTTTGATAGAAAGTCGAGACTTTTGTTGTTCAAACAGATTTATTCATTCCTCGCACTCTGCCTTTTTGAAAACAAGTGGAAGGCTGGCTGTTTAACTGATCTCAAGAGATAGGAGCGAAAAGAAAAGTAAGATTTCTATTTATTCTTGGCAAATTCACCTCCTGTAGACTAGGTAAACCAAATCTGATCCTTCCAGCATGGCCGCAACTGAAGCAGTTGGGCATTAAATTGAAAAATCATTTTCCACGCAATCTGCAAAAGAAGGCTCCAAAGAACCCCGAAAATGTCTCAAATGGTAAAGAATTTTTGAGAAAATTTCTCATGGGGAACATAATTGACCATGTTCTGAAAATAACCCATGTTTTATTTTTTGGAAATTCGCTTCCAATTGGTCATGAAACTCGTTTTAAAATTACTAGTGAAAACTGCTACGTATTTGGCCTTTGCTCAAGTAACAAAATCAATTGTTTCTGGATAGACTGCTAGATCTGAAAACTTGGAATGTTTTTTGTCAACTAACGCAGAAATGGGAGCCAAAAATGTTATCCACATCTCCTCTGCTCATTACCAGGAGTCACCATACTGAGTTTTTAACAAAATATCCTCAATCAGCACATTGTTCTAAGCTAAGTAAAAGAAAACCTCAGTCCAAACTTTCTCTGCAACTTCAAGTTTCGTTAATGGGATAGTCTCCATCCAGAAAACCTTTGGGCTCCATGACGGACACAAGATAACATCATAACGTGAAATTCCCAAGCAAATTCCTTGACAATTTTTTTTTTAGGGTCTGACAGCTGCGATGCCTTCTCGCTACTAGTGATAAATCACACACCAGCAAGAGCCTTCTCGCTACTAGTGATAAATCACACACCAGTAGGAGTCAAGCTCTCAAGCTATCCCATCGATTTCAGTGTTTCTTCAACACTGGAAATTTCTAAATTTTCATTTTTAACTTCAAGGTTATCATAAACCAGTGAAAACCCTTTAGGTCAACCCTTTATTTGACAAATCTAGTTCAAGGCCAAGGACATAGGTGCATGTTGATTTTATGTGGTTTTTTAATTGTTTTTTTTCAAAATAAAATAAAATTCTATTTTAATTACTAAATTGAGGTCACACAAAGGGAAGAGAGAGTTTCATTAATCGATTCTTAAAATTTGGATTCAGAAAGCAAAATGAAAAGAATCGATCTCATACTTGAAATTATTGCTCTTTAATCTTCGCTTGTGTTCCTTTTTCAAAATTGTTTGTTTTATTGCAATTTTCCAGCCAAGGGTTAGTAAATGAGTGGTTCTTATTGCACCACAAAATTGCAAATTTATCCTAAAAATCACAAAAACTTGTTTTTAATTGTTAGTCCTATTCTATTTAAAAAGAAATGAAACATTCTTTTAAGTATAATAGAAGTTCCAATGCATCCATGTTTGAAAAATAAACCCTAGTGAATTCTTGGACATGATCATGAAAATTTGATGTTAAAATTTGTAGCGTAATGACTAGTTGAGACCAAATTTGAATGTGATTTTTAGGTTTTTGATCTTCTTCAACTGTTATAGCACAAAACTCTTCAAATCTCATCTATTGCAATTGGATTTTTATTATGTTTTTTTTAGTGAATGGGGTTTTTGATTTGTGTTTTATTTCTATGCTTTCTATATGCAACTTCAAATAAACTTAAATGGAAATGCATAAATGTAATTAACCCTAAATGAAAATGACCGTAAAATAAAATGCTTCCTAAACAATCCTCCTAACTTAGTTACATCTAAGTTTGCTTCCCCGACAACGACGCCAAAATGTAAAGCGATTTAATTGTATGTTAAATCCCTGTCATTTTATTTGTCAACCTGGGGTTTCGTAAACTTAGAAGCAAACTAAAATATATGGGACCTCAGATGAAATTGTTGTTGAAAGTTTGTTTAGAATGGAAATGCACATTACAACTATAACTAAAGAAATTTGCAAAAGAAATCACATGCAAGAAAACTGAATTAAATTCTAGGGATGAAAGTTAATTTCTAAAGATGGAATTTATGAATGCCATGGGCTTTCTAAACTATTCAAAAACAAACTCGTCTATGAACAACTATAAGAAGCAAACTATGATAATCTAGAAAGCAGTAAATAACAACTAGTGAGAAAGCAGTGAATAACAACTAGTGATTTAGTTGTCAAGTAAGAAAAATAGGATAATTAGTAAGCAAGCGGTTTAAAGACAATCAAATCAAATATAGGAAATGAAATCATACTTGTGGAAAGTAAATCATACTTACAAAAAGGAAATAAAAAAAATCAAACTATGTTATAATTGTGTGCAGATTGCGGTTGATGGGGATCCTTCCATTCCTCAATGAGCACACATGAACAACTATCACTCCTTAAGAATCAAACAACACTCATAACTCATAATTTTGGAGAAAATGATATTATTCATGTTGAATGAACAATCATAAATCTGATGCTAATGAATAACTGATAACTGTTGGCTTCCTTTGAAGGATGCACCTCTTATTTATACATGAGTTAAGGTTATCTGCTCAATAAATGCATATCCCTTAAATATCTAATAGATCCATACTTGTCTCATCTTATCCCTAAATATTAGATACAATTCCTATGACTCATAAAGATCCCCATGATCTTTCTCCTTGGAATATGGTCCACCTCTTGAGTTGAAATTCGAATTTGTGCTTGGGAGGACAAGTACGACACTTCTAGAACCTTCAAATAAGCCTACACATGTCACCAAACTCATAACACACATATAGGCATATGAAACCATGTTAATTTCCTAGTTTTTAATCATTAATTCACTTATAATGCATGAAATAAATAAATTTGAAAAATAAGGATTCTAACCCATATGTTTGTGAAGATGATAACTTGATGTAAGGTTTTAGGGCTATATAGTCATGAGATGAAGACTAAATGGACATGAAATGATGGAAACATGGATGAAAATGGAAGACAATTTTGAGACTCAATAGTTCTCATGCTTTAACACACTTTAGATTTAAAAGACTCAAAGATCAATGTTTGTATTCTAACTCGAAATTGTTCCAAATGAAATCAGGAAGTCTGTTCTAAACAAGCAACCTTTTATAAAAAGAGTGGCAACCTATATTCTTGACACTATTTCACTACATTTACATAAAACTTCCAAGGCTATTCTATAACACTCAATCAAAAAATCTTCCTAAATAAGTAATGTTCCGCTTAACTGTTCGTGTTACTTCTTCAGAAAACATAATATTTACAAGCTCCGCGTTGTTGAAAAATGCACATAATTAACATGAAAAGAATAGATCTAATTTGGACTAGCAAGTTAAGTTCACGATGCAATTGTCCTTTTCAAATTCGTTAAGATTGGAGACCGTTCTTCTAAATATTGTGAATGAAAAAAGTATCATTCATGCATAAGAGACATTAAGTAACACTGTTATGTTCCTCAGTTCATGCGAATTTAGGACACAACACCCTTCTAAATCCAATGCAAACAGAACAAGCACTTTAAGTACAAAATCGGTAAATGCTAGATCTATTGTCAAACAATTATTTAAATGAAATATAAACTTCGAATCTAAAAAACGCACCTCCTAAGATATTTATCCATTACAAGACTCGTTTCTAGGTTATGGTGGGTCTTGCCACTTTCCAGAGTGAGTCTTAAACTAGCTCAATAACTTAGAAATAAAAAATCATAACACTTATAGGTAATAAAGCCCAGAAGCAAAATCACATTAAGATTCAATAAATTATGAATTCAAATAGAAATATTCCAGTCTTCTGAGCATATAATTCTTATAGAAAGCTATGCTTATGGTACCTTCAACCTACTTAGATACAAAAATCACCAGGCTTTTATAGAGTTTAGCTGATAATAAAATTGTTGCAACTATTACAGAGAAAAGTAAATGCCTAATTCCATGGCTAAGTTAGGATGTGTAAAATTATCGTAAACATCTTTAGTAGGATCACGCTTGAGCCAGTCCCAATCTTAGCATGAACAATGAAACCAACTCCCCATTGAGCACAAAGAGACCTATTTCTGGAATGTCGATGGTTGAATGGTTGCAACAAATTAACTAAGTGGAGTAAATAATAGATCAAAGCCAAGTAGATCGAGGATAAGCCAAATGAAAATATTCTAAAACATGCAATCAATTGTCCCAATTGTGGTCCTCCATGTGGTTGGTCGCCGAAACCGTCAAACTCATATTTTTTGTACTTAATGCAGAATTCCAATGTTGGGTGTGGAGCATGATTATTTAGAGGTCTTTGTTTCAGCCGGATGTATACCCCAGGAAGTTTGTACACCTCTCCATGTGGGGGGGGGGTGCGGGGGGGACTTGTCCCCCCTGCGGGGGTCTGGGGGCCAGCGGTCCCCCGGCAGGGGTTTTGAGGGTAGCGCCCCTGAAGCTAAAAATATATGTAAAATTGCCTTGTAAAAAATATAGTAATTTCTAGTCAATATGGGCCGTTCATTAGGTGGATGATCTAACGGTAGAACTTGTGTTTAATTTAGGGTTTTTTGCCCTAGAAGGCAACCCCTCTCTATGTATGAGGGCATTGTATTGAGGCTGTGACAGATACGTGTATTCTTTGAGCGAGAAACAAAGAGGTGAGACAATGAGAGAAAATAGAGGATATTACTGCAAATTTGCTGTAGGTTGTGTCTCTTCATTTTGTTGGATAATAGAAAGGAAGGACTGGCTGTTCGGGGTAGACGTAGCCCAAACTGGGTGAACCATGTATATCTGTGTCTCTCTGGTTTTATGCATTTTCTGTGTTTATATTTATGCAATATTCTATGTGTTCGATTGCTCTGTAATATATAATTTTCTAACAATTGGTATCAGAGCCGAAGGTCTATTTGGTTGATAAACTCGTAGGAAAGAAGGGTTCCTCATTCGAGTGGGAGCAATGGTGGAAGATGGTAAGTTTAGGGTCGAGAAATTTAACAGCCAAAACTTCTCACTATGGAAGATGCAGATGGAAGATTATCTGTATCAGAAAGATTTGTACCTACCATTGGGTAGAAAAACAAAGATGCCAATGGGTATGATAGATGAAGAATGGAACCTTCTCGATAGAAAGGCACTCGGAACAGTACGGTCGTACCTCACAGCGTCGGTCACCTTCAACATTTCGAAGGAAACAATGACAGAGGGTTTGATTAAGGCATTGGCGAAACTATATGAAAAACCCTTGGCCTCAAACAAGGTATTTCTTATGAAACCGTTATTAAATATGAAGATGTCGGAAGGTGGATCTGTTGCAGACCATTTAAATGATTTTAATACTGTTACAAGTCAGTTAAGTTCTGTAGGGGTAAAATTTGATGATGAAGTTAGAGCTCTATTATTCTTATGCTCATTGCCAGAAAGTTGGAATGGTTTAGTAATGGCCATCAGTAACTCTGTTTCTAGATCTAGTACTTTAAAGTTTGATGATGTTGTCGGTGCTATCCTTAGCGAGGGAATGTGACGGAAAAGCTCCGGTGAGACATCGGGTAATTCTTTGAGTGCAGAGTCCAGGGGAAGAAAAATGGAAAGAGGAAAGAGCTCAGGATATCACCGTAAATCAAGGGAAGGCAGATCCAAGTCCAGATCGGGAATAGTGTGTTGGAAATGCGGAAAGAAAGGACACCTAAAGAAAGACTGTAGATCTCGGAAGGGAAAAGAAGGAGATGCACAACAAGAAAACAATCATGAAGCAAATGTGACAGGTGAGGTGTTACAAGATGATTTGATTCTTTCTTTCGAAAATATTACTAATTCTTTGGGTTGGAGATTTAGGGCCTCATTCCATGCCACACCTGATAAGAAATATTTCATGACTATGTTCAAGGAGATTTTGGACAAGTCCATTGGTGATGATAAACACTGTAAAATTGTTGAATGGGTAAGGTTCTTGTAAAACAGTAGAATGGAAAGCAATGGCACTAAAGGAGGTAAGCATGTCCAAATCTGAAAAAAATCTGATTTCAACAGGGCAGTTAGGTGGTGAAGGTTGTGTGACAACTTTCACAGATAAAGCTTGGAAGGTCACCAAAGGAGCCCTGGTAATAGCAAAAGGCGAAAAGGTTGGTACATTGTATTTATGCAATGGTATTTCTAACTCTGTTAATGTGTTAACTTCCAAATGAGCATATGTAAAATTATAGCGTCATAGGCTCGAACACATGAGTGAAAAGCGGATGAAGATTCTTCACTCAAGGAATTTGTTGTCGGGTTTGAAGAATGTTGATTTGGATTTTTGTGAAAATTGCATTTATGGAAAACAAAAGAGAGTCAGAATTCTCAGAGTTGGGAAAGAAAAGAAGAGAGAAAAATTAGGGCTTGTGCATACAGATGTACGGGGACCTACTTAGGTATCATCTCTCGGTGGCTCTCGTTATTATGTTACTTTTATTGATGATGCAACTAGAAAAACTTGGATTTATTGTGTTAAGAATAAATCTGATGTATTTGATACTTTCAAGAAATGGAATGCTTTGGTTGAGATTGAGATAGAAAATAAATTGAAGTGTCTCAGATCAGACAATGGAGGTGAATATTGCAGCAAAGAGTTTGATGGGTACTATTCAGAGCATGGAATTTGCAGAGACAAGATAGCTCCAAGAACACCACAAGAAAATGGTGTGTCAGAAAGGATGAATAGAACAATCATGGAGCGTGCAAGGTGCATGAGATTGCATGCAGGATTGCCTTTACAGTTTGGGGTAGATGTTGTAGATACTGCTGTTTATCTAATAAACATAGGGCCTTCAAGTTCCTTGGATGGTGGTGTTCCAGAGGAAGCATGGACAGGTAAAAAGGTAAACTACTCCTTTTTAAAGCCTTTTGGTTGTGAGACTTTTGTTCATATTAATAAAGAAAATAGAACAAAGCTTAAGGCAAAGTCAAAGAAATGTACCTTTATTGGATATGGTGTTAATGATTTTGGTTATCACTTTATATGATTACAAAATCACAAAAACATTAGGAGTAGAGATGTAATATTCAATGAAAAAGGTCTTGTAATAAGAATCAGTTGCAGGAAAAGAAATAGGAAAAAGAAACAAGGAAATACATAGTTCTTGATGAGATCACTGAAAAAGTAAAGGTGCCTGAAAAATAATAATAATCAACAACCACAACAACAACAACCACCACAACAGCAACAAGCACCCCAAACACCTGAAAGTGGTGTTAGAAGATCTACCAGGATAAGTATACCCCCTGAACGATACTCTCCTTCATTATATTATTTATTGTTGACTGATTCTAGTGAACCAAAATGTTGTGAAGAAGCAATGCATGTTGAAAGCAGAAAGAAGTGGGAGCTAGCCATGGAAGAAGAGATGGACTCCTTAATGCATAACCAAACTTGGGACTTAGTCAGGTTGCCTGCAGGTAAAACTACATTATAGAATAAATGGGTTTACAGGCTAAAGGAAGAAGATGGAGGAAAACAGAGGTACAAAGCTAGACTTGTGGTGAAGGGGTTTGCACAGAAGAAAGGTGTTTATTTTTGATTAAATATTTTCTCCTGTTGTTAAAATGACTTCAATCAGAACTATTTTAAGTCTAGTAGCAGTTGAAGATTTGCATCTTGAACACTTAGATGTAAAGACAGCCTTTCTCCATGGGGATTTGGAGGAAGAGATATATATGCAGTAGCCACAAGGATATGAGGTAAAAGGGAAGGAGAAACTAGTGTGCAGGTTGAAGAAGAGCTTGTATAGCTTAAAACAGGCTCCAAGGCAGTGGTATTTAAAATTTGACAAGTTTATGTCTGAACAAGGTTATACTAGATGTCACTCTGATCATTGTGTTTATCTGAAAAAGCAAAATGATGGCAGCTACATTTTATTGTTATTGTATGTGGATGACATGCTTGTTGCAGAGTCTAACATGCAGGAAATAAATGTGCTCAAAAGAAAATTGGAAAATTCATTTGCAATGACGGATTTGGGAGCTGCAAAACAAATCCTTGGTATGAGAATAACTAGAGACAGGAAAAATCGCAAATTAACATTGTCTCAGAATGAGTACATACAAAAGGGTGTTTGAAAAAGATTTTAACATGCACAATGCCAAAAACCAGTTAGTACACACCGTTTTTGAAGCCATTTCAAACTTAGCAAGGAAATGTGCCCAAAGACCCAAGAAGACGTGGATTATATGTCTAAAGTTCCATATGCATCAGCACTTGGAAGCTTAATGTATGCAATGGTCTGCACAAGGCCTGATATTGCACATGCAGTGGGAGTTGTAAGCAGGTACATGAACAATCCAGGAAGGAACATTGGATGGCAGTGAAATGGATTCTTAGATATTTGAAAGGTACCACAGATTAAGCATTATGCTTTGGTGGTTCAAACATTTCTCTACAGGGATATGTTGATGCAGATATGGCAGGTGACAAAGATAACAGAAGGAGCACTACAGGATATGTTTTCACTGTTGGTGGAACAGCTTTCAGTTGGGTTTCAAAAATCCAAAGTGTTGTTGCACTTTCAACAACAGAAGCAGAGTATGTTGCTGCTACAAAGGCTAGTAAAGAAATGATTTGGTTACAAAGGTTTATGGGTGAATTGGGTAAGGAGCATGATAAGGGCACGTTATACAGTGATAGCCAAAGTGCCATTCATCTTGCAAAGAACTCAGCATTTCATTCCAGGACTAAACACATACAGCTCAAGTACCATTTCATACGATCAGTGTTGGAAGATGGACAGTTGAAGCTGGCAAAGATACACACTAGCCAGAATCCTGCAGATATGCTAACAAAAGTTGTAACCAGGGAGAAACTGAGAATATGCTCAGTTTCAATTGGCCTTCAAGGATGACGATGAAGATGAGAAACAACTAGGTCGAAAGAGGAGTCATTGTACAACAAATGAAGCAGCGGTGGAGTCGCAACAATCATTCTCCAAGTGGGTGATTGTTGGGTGTGGAACATGATTATTTAGAGGTCTTTGTTTCAGCTGGATGTATACCCCAGGAAGTTTGTACACCTCTCCACACAGGGGGGTGTGGGGGGGACTTGGCCCCCCCTGCGGGGGTCCAATTCGAGGGCCAGTGGTCCCCCGGTGGGGGTTTCGGGGGTAGCGCCCCTGAAGCTAAAAACAGATGTAAAATTTCCTTGTAAAAGTATAGTAATTTCTAGTCAATCTGGGCTGTTCATTAGGTGGATGATCTAACGGTAGAACTTATGTTTAGTTTAGGGTTTTTTGCCCTAGAAGGCAACCCCTCTCTATGTATGAGGGCATTGTATTGAGGCTGTGACAGATATGTGTATTCTCTGAGCGAGAAATAGAGAGGTGAGACTGTGAGAGAAAACAGAGGATATTACAGTGGACCTACTGTAGATTGTGTCTCTTCATTTTGCTGGATAATAGAAAGGAAGGATTGGATGTTCGGGCTAGACGTAGCCCAAACTGGGTGAACCATGTATATTTGTGTCTCTCTAGTTTTGTGTGTTTTCTGTGTTTATATTTATGCAATATTCTATGTGTTCGATTGCTCTGTAATATATAATTTTCTAACATCCAACATTGATTTTGTACTTAATACTCCCTTGACCATAACTTCTTCATGATGAAAATTTTTTCCAAACATTTCTAGGTTACCTGAATGAGAGTATTTTGAACAAAACTCGCATCTCAGAATCATGATATTCTTCCCCATTTAATCACAAAATTTAGATTTTCACCTACTGAAATTCTGCATTCTGTACTTAGTCCTGTAACATTTAGATTAATTAACTTACAAATAATTTTGGCAATGGATCCCTGTGGTAAATGAACTTGGCAAAACCATCATTAGCAAAATCATGGAAAAATCATATCTAATCATTGAAAAGTTAAGAAAACTAATGATAATCAACAACAAAGTGTAAGATATGAATTGGTAGCAAGTTGTAAAATTATGGTATGAAATGAGCTAAAAATATAGGAATTTAGGTTATGAATAGTGATATTGTATGGTGGAAAAGTGGGCATATTTGAGGCCCAACACCCTCCAAGAATATCTGCCAATTAGGTCAAGGTCAACCAAGTCAACAAGTGTCAATCCTCCTTCAATTTAATTCAAATCTTTGTTTCGTCTCTTATCTCAGAAATGCAACCTTGACCTACAACTCTCAGTCCTAAAATATCAGTAGAAACCCTAATTTTTGCATGTGTGGAAAAAAGTAGAGAAAATTTCATATCTTTCTTTCTTTGCTTTGGTTTTTTTCTCGTTTCCTTGATTCTTGCTCTTGTTTTCTTCTTTTTTCTTACTTATGATCGAACTACAAAAGTTGTGTGTCAAAAATTAGTCAAATCTCTTATTGTATATATGATATTCATGGGGTCGAATAACCCTTTCTAGGCTAAGTTCTCACTAGTAGGGATGATTTGTGCTTGGAGGCTCATTTTGACTTTCTAGACCCAAAATAATATCTTTAACATGTTACAACTTTCCCAATAGGGTCTTATACAAATGATAAAGACTATTTGGACTCAAGAAAAATATTATTTTGACTAGAAAAGCCCTAGGAGCATGAAATGCATGCTTTGCCTAGATGACTAATATAAATAGAGCATGAAACTCGTGCTTAAAATAAAATTTTTCTTTCTTCTTTTGCTTGTAACATAAGATATACATAATGACATGAGTACACTAAGAATTATGAAGTCCAAATCTAGTTACATTTTCCAACATATCCTTAGATACAAGCTAAGTTGACAAAGTAACTCTAGTCCCAAAAAATGGTCACGTGGTTTCGTGAGTTTGAAGTTAAGCCCATAGGGGAGGGGGGTGGGGAGACAAGGGACTATGATAGTTGAAAATAATACAAGTTATCCAAGTTTAGTTCTCCATGGAATGTCGACTTTGGTCGAGTTCTGTTGCACATTTTGGTATAAATATCCTAAGTCATAGAAGTTTGAGGGCGCAAACATGTGTCACTTGTTATGAAGTCTAAATTTTTGGGAATGGTCATTGGTACAATTATGATAATTTCGTTATGTGAAGAGTGAGAAAGTACATAGAAGTTGAAATAATCTTTGTGTGATTGAAATTAGATTAAGTCTATGGAAGACGTGATTGAGGAATATTCTGAGTAAGAAGTCTAAATAAACAGGTTGATATTGTATGGAAAATTGAAAGATTCAAAATAGGGAGTGATGTTCAGAGTAGAGGAGCAACACATAAGGATTGTGGACAGAGCATAGCTGAAAGATAGAAATAAAAAAGTGATCTACAAAAACATAAGAGGTCTCAATGAAGAAAAAATAAGCAATATTAATTGGAAACCCTGTGGATCTAAGTTTGAAAATATATGAAAAAGGGATTTGATAAGTAGTTCTTGTTGGTGCCAGTAAAATATTTCAAGGATTGGTATCTCCTTTTGTCTGGGGCCAATAAATCATTTCAGGGGATTGGAGTCTCCTTCTTGTTGGTGTTAGTAAATTATTTTAGGGGATTGTTGTATCCTTTTGGTTGGTGTTTATATGAACATTCATATAAATAACTTTTGTGGTTTTTTCTCGTAAGGGTTTCCACATATATATATTGTGTATCCTTTTGTTGTTGATGTGATTGAAATTTTATATGCTTTGAAGAGTTTTTATTTCTTAAAATTGGCCAATATATTGATTCACCCCCCATTCAATATAATCATATTTCCAAAAATTGGTATCAAAGTAGTTTTCTTCAAGAAGCAATTATCCATTGGAAGGAAAATCACAAAGGATCATGGCCATTCACAAGGGATCTTCCTTAAACAAAACCCCACTATTTTATGGAACAAAAATTCCTTTTGGAAAATTAGAATGAATACCTACATTATGTATCTAGGTATTGATGCCTGGATGTATGTTGAAAATGGTTATCATGTCCCATCAACTCCTCCAACTTATCCAGATGAGAAAATGCTCCATTTGAGTAAATTAAAGACAAAAAATATCATATTATGTGGACTATCAGAGACATTTTTTTCGAAGTGATGCACTCGAAACTAGTTAAGGATATTTGGGATAAGCTTTAAACCCATTTTGAAGGACATGGAAAAGTGAAGAAGGCTAAGATACAAACTCATAAAGGTCAGTTCGAAAGTTTGAGAATGGATGAAGATGAAAATGTTGCAACATTCATTCTTCGGGTAGATAGGATAGGAAATACTATCAATGATAATGGTGAAAAAATTAAGGAACCTGAAGTTGTTCTTAAAATGCCAAGATCCATTCCCTCATGATTCAATCCAAAAGTTTCAGCTATTGAAGAAATGATAGGTATTCAAATTATGAAGGTCGATGCTCTTCATTGAATTCTCGCTACATATGAAATGAGAACAGAGAAAGAGAAGTCCGACTCAAGGGAGGCAACATCTAAAGCAATAAAATAAACAAATAGAAAAAAGTTCCATGAATACTGGACTCATGAATCAAATGAGGAAGAAGCTCAATTTGTGAGAATGTTGAAAGGGGGAACTAGAAAATTCAAAGGTAAGGTAAGCTTCCATTCAAGTGTTTTGTATGTGGTATAATAGGTCACTATGCATCTAAGTGTCCTTATGAAAAATAAAATGACAGTGATGATAAAGGAAGAATAAAATCTTGTAATCATAAAAGGAAAGGATATATCAAAAGGACATTTTTGATACCAAGGTACTATGATAGTTGAAAATAATACAGGCTATATAAGTTTAGTTCTCCATGGGATATCAACTTTGGTTGGGTTCCTTTGCACATTTTGGTATAAATATCCCAAGTAAAATAAGTTTGAGGGTGCAGATGTGTGAATTGTTATGAAGTCTGAATTTTTGGGAATGATCAGTGGTACAATTATGATAGTTTCATTATGTGAAGAGTGAGAAAGTACATAGAAGTTGAAATTAGATTTGCGTGATTGAAATTAAATTAAGTCTAAGAATGAATTCTATGGAGGACGCGATTGAGGAAGAGTATGAGGAAGAAGTCTGAATAAACAAGTTGATATTGTATGAAAAAATGAAAGATACAAAATAGGGAGTGATGTTGAGAGTAGAGGAGCAACATGTAAGGATTATGGACAAAGCATAGTTGAAAGATAGATAGAAAGAGTGATATAAAAAAGCATTAGAGGTCTTAATGAAGAAAAAATAAGAAACATTAATCGGAAATCCTGTGGATTTGAGTTTGAAAATATATGAAAAGGGGATTTGATAAGCACTTCTTGTTGGTGCCAGTAAAATATTTCAAGGATTGGTGTCTCCTTTTAGCCGGTGCCAATAAATCATTTCAGGGGAATGAAGTCTCCTTATTATTGGTGTTAGTAAATTATTTCAAGGGATTATTGTATCCTTTTGGTTGGTGTTTATACGAACATTCATATAAATAACTTTTGTGGTTTTTTCTCGTAATGGTTTTCACATATATCTGGTGTATCCTTTTGTTGCTGATGTGATTAATATTGTATATGCTTTGAAGAGTTTTTATTTCTTAAAATTGGCCAATATATTGATTCACCCCCTCTCAATATAACCATATTTCCAGCAATTGGTATCAGAGAAGGTTCCTTCAAGAATCAATTAACCATTGCAAGGAAAATAAAAAAGGATCATGGCCATTCACAAGGGATATTCCTCAAGAAAAACCCCATCGTTTTATGGAACATGAATTCCTTTTGGAAAATTAGAATGAATACTTACATTATGTATCTAGGTATTGATGCCTAGATGTATGTTGAAAATGGTTATCATGTCCCATCAACTCCTCCAACTTATCGGATCCTTATCGGAGACAGAGGAAAACCCTAGCAGAGCTATGGAGGGAGGATATCATGGATTTCTTGTGGCAATCTTGTCTGGTGCCTGATGGTCTGGGCTAACCCTTATGACTTGACAAGCTTCGTTCATCCAACCTTCCAACATCTTGTGGTTTCCCTAGAGCCCTCCGTTCCTGTGGTCCTCTTGAATTTCTCACCAGTCGTTATCACTATCGATCGTTTATTGTCAGTTTCAATGGACCTGGACAAAGTGGACTATTCGAAGGACCTTAACCCCCATGAGGTAATTTTGTCTTGCCATCCCGCCGCGTCGGGTTCTGGTCCTTTTGCCGCATCTCTTTGACCTTTTTCAACTCAAAAATCCTCACTGAACTGGATACTATCTCGTTTCTGGCATATCAAATTAACACCTGTTTTGCTGAAAATATGGGATCCCTTGTTTGATCCTGAGAGGGAACAATTGGGAGCCAGGCTAATTTGGGTTCGTTTACTAGGCATTTCGATGTAATATTGGACTCTTGTTGTTTTCAAGCAGATTGGAGACACGTTGGGTACCTACTTGGAACATGATCAATCATATGAATCGACGGGGATCATGACTATGGCTCACATCCTGGTACATTTGTATACCAGAGAAGGTATAGAGGAAAATATAACCTACACTAGCGGAATTTCTCTCATCGACAAAACCTTGATGATGAAGGTGTTCCATTCAGGTGTCGACGATGCCATAAGGTTGGACATCTCCTCAAAAACTTCCCACTACATTTTCCTGCTACTCCGACTGCTACTAAGGGAATGAAACACCGACAGACAAATACCCGATTGTGGACAAGCAGCCCATAGGTCCAGATCGTCCAAAGGATGTGGCTTGGTTCATTGTTTAGCCATCCAATGCCTCCCAGGTGCTGCCTTCATCCCCTCCTAAGACTCGATCCGGGTTTGTTGCGGAGGCTGCTCCTACATCGGGTATTGTTTCTCCTTCCTTATCCCCTTCTCTAAATTTTAATCATTTTATTGTCTCTATGGTTTCATATGCATCTTCTACTGGTTTGGTTACATCTCCCATTACTTGTGCACTTGATCTCCCGTCCCCTATCTTTTCCACCACCCCGCCGGCTGTCCTTCGCCAGGGGCATATACTCCATCCTATTTCACCTTCTGCTTTGATCTCACATGGTTACAACCTTCGTTCTCGCCACCCGACTGACCTTGATATACTTGGGCTGGGTATCGTACCCCCTACTGCTGAGCATAGACCCTCCCTGGGGAGGCCTTCCAAGATGTCCAAAGCCATTAAAATTTCTGAGATTGATGTTGCCCAGGGATGTCAGAACACCTTTGAAAGTGTACTTAGTCACCGGACACCCTTGGATTTGTTCCTTGATGAAGTGGTTCTCCTTTAACTGTAGGGGTTTAACTAGTCCTCCTAAAAAATTCGCCCTTAAGAGACTCTTGAGCAGTGAGACCTATGACATTATATTTCTTTAGGAAACCTTAGGTTACTCTAAACATATTGTTAAGACCCTCTAGCTATCATGCTAGGGTGGCACTTTCAAGCCCTGGATGTTGCTGGGGCGATTTGGGGGCCTGGCGCTTGGGATCAACCCTCGAACCATAAAGGTTTCATCTTCTTGGGGCGGTTAAGGCTCCCTTGGTATGGACATTTTCTCAACTGAATTGGACAAACATCTTAGTATTGTGAACATTTATGATCCCAATCAAAATAGATTAGTCTTCTGGTATCAATTCCTTGATAATCCCCTGATCAACCAATTCTCTATCTTAGGGGGAGATCTTAATTTTTCCATCGGACATGAAGAGTCTTGGGGACACCACTCTCAGCTGGATCCACTCTCGGATCATATGGGCATTCTCTTGGAACAAAATGGTTTTATTGATGTTCCTATGAACAAGAAGATGCCAACTTGGCACAACAGGTAGACGAGAGATGCAGCTCTAGGGAGGAGACTAGACAAGTATCTCATCCATGAAGACATGCTTACCTCTCTCACCAATTACAGACAATGGGTGGTCTCTGGGGAATTTCGGACCACTCCCCTATATATCTAGAAGTGGCTAGCTCATTCAAGAAGCCTAGGGCTCCTTTTAAGTTTAACTCGACTTGGTTAAAGGATCCCGATTATCTCAGGATGGTCTCGGACTTTTGGCAGGCTCATCCCCTACCAAATTCCCTGAGGAAGGCCAAAGAATTTTGTAGTAACCTGTATAATCTTAAGCGATTATCCATAGAGTGGGCCAAAAGGAAAAAATCCAAGGATGAACATACCCTAGTTGACATTGAAAATCAACTGGCCATTTTATCGGATGAACTGGGAAGAGGTTTCATCTCTATAGAAGCAAAACTAAATCTTGTGGAATTGGAAGCCCAGAGAACAAAGATCTTGTTGGATCAGGAAGAAACATGGAGACTTAGAAACAGGGATATTTGGTTACAAGTGGGGGATGGCAACACTAAATTCTTTCATTAATTGTCAAATGGAAGGAAATCCAATAACACCATCTGGCAGATGCCCACGGAACAGGTTCTGATTGCAAATACACATTCCCAGTTGGCTCGGCTAGGTAATACTCACTTCAAGCAATTCTTCAAAGCCCCATTAGGAACACCTCTTTCTGATATCATTCACATTGCTGGACATTTCCCTAGATTTGTGGAACTTGACCTGATGGAGGATCTCATTAAACCTATTACTATGGGGGAACTGGAGGGCACCCTGAAGTGGTTCAAGACAAACAAAATTCTGGGGCCGGATGGATGGCCCGTAGAATTCTACCTTACATTTTTGGAAATTATTGGACCAGACCTACTTGATGTGATCGAAGGATGTCGTTCATCGGGTAGAATGTATGAACCTATCAATTCCACCTATATAGCCCTCATTCCCAAGATGGACCCCCCGCTATCTTTCAATGACTTCAGGCCGATATCCGTACGTAACTGCTTATACAAAATCATTGCGAAGATCATTGCAAACCACATCAAGTCGATCCTATTGGACCACATCTCCCTGGAACAATTTTCCTTCCTACAAGACCGACAAATCCATGAGGCCATCAGCATGGCACAAGAGGCCCTTCACTCCATCAAACTAAAGAAGCTTAAAGGGGTGATGCTTAAGATTAACCTCTCAAAGGCCTTTGATAGGGTCAACTTGTTATCCTTAGGATGATAATTACCCATCTGGGGTTCCCACTAGTTTTTATCAGATGGATTATGTGCTGCATCACATCTATATCATTTAGAATCTTAATCAATGGATCAACCTCCCACTCTTTTTAGGCGGAACGAGGAATCAGGCAGGGGTTCCCACTCTCCCCTCTACTATTTATTTTGGTAATGGAAGGCCGAAGTAGGTTGATTGTGGCAAAGAAGCATTCAGGGCGTTTCATGGGCCTCAAGCTCATGGATCAATGCACAGTATCACATCTGCTCTTTGTTGATGATATTCAAATTTTTCTAGATGGGAAAATTCAGGACATCATTACACTTGCTGAAGTGCTGAAGCTATTTAGCACCACAATTGGGATGGAGATAAATGGGGCCAAATCGACTATTTCCTTCTCCATATGTACCCAATAGGAGACCAATCTTGCACTCCAAAATTTCTCCTACCAAAACATTACATTGGAGGATGGTTTAAAGTACCTAGGTTTCAGGATAAAAGTAGATGGATACAAAATTGCAGATTGGAAATGGTTGATAGCCAAGGTGGAAAGAATATTAAACATTTGGAGCTACCGTCTACTCTCTAGAGCAGGTAGATTGGTGCTCATTAAATCAGTTCTGGAAGCTACACCAGTCTTTTGGATGTCCTTGGCCTGGATTCCCATGGCATTATACAAAGGATTTAGAGAGTCCGTTGTCATTTCCTATGGAAGGGTCACAAGGAAGGAAAACCCTATGCATGGGTCAAATGGAGTAGAATTGCTACTCCCAAAAAATGGGGAGGTTGGGGCGTAAAAAACCTCTATATTTTTGCTCAAGCACTTGCGGAAAAATTAGGCTCGCTGCACCTGAAGCACAAGATCCTTTGATCGGAGGCCGTTACCTACAAATACATCTGTCCACACACAATCTTGGATTGGTTAAGATTACCTGCTTGGAACAGGAAGGGAATATCAGTGATTTGGATGGATGTTATAAATACCCTTCCCATCATAAGAAGGGGTCTTATTTGGAGGATCGGTAATGGTGTGTCTGTTTGCATTGGGATCATCCATGGATCGGCTGTGGAAACTCCCACCACCTCCCTCTTGACTTGATTGCCTTCCTAAACCATATCGGAGTGCTAAAAATAGCTCAGCTTGGGGACCCACATAATACAACTATATATCAGCAAGGGTGGCTATCTGGGGAGGCTTTGGATTTACCATCTCAATGACACTTGGTGTGGAGGTCTTACTTGGTGGCATTAATCGAATCCCATGTGCGATGAGGGATGAGGAGGACGAACTGATTTGGGGTTTTGCACAGAAAGGGAACTATACCCCAGAGGATGGTTATCTTATCATCCATGCTAGCCACAAGCTTGAATACCTGGAAAGTTGGCCGAGTAGTATGTAGAAACTGAAAGCCCTGTCGCAGACTTGTTTATTGATGTGGAACATCATTATGGAAAAGACCCCGACCGAAACAAATCTCAGAAAATGATCGTTTTAGGGACCGACATGGTGTGTACTATGTCGAGCGGAGGAGGAATCAAATCAACATTTCTTCCTCGCATGTCCTACTACACAAGAGGTCTGGGAACAGGGCTTACACATTAAATTTATCTATCATATGGACTGGATATGGTTTACTTAAAGCCTAAAACAGGTGGTGGGCAGAAGCAACACTCTCGAGAGTCCAAAATCTTCCTCTAATGGTTTGTTGGTACATTTGGATGTGCCGGAACAACAACATCTTTTGGGGGAAGAATAATGTCTGGCCACTGATTATCACCAAAATCTGTAATATCTACTTGGAATCACCAGTAGATGAATAGGCTATCCGAACTCAGAATATTATTACGGAAGTTATTGAAAAAGAGCACCCTTGGGCCTACTTCGACGGATCATCACAAGAACAGGGTTGTGGTGGAAAAATTATTCTCCATATATCTGAAACCCATTTTTTTCATATCTGTTTGGGGTTGGGAGATGGCACAAATATTTTTGTGGAGCTCCTTACACTTCGTCATCTCTTATATTTTTCTATTATCAAAAATTGCAGATAGTTACAACTTTATGGGGATTCCAAGATTGTTATTACATGGTTCAACTGCATTTCTACATGCCATGCATATACATTCAGAACCATATTGGATGATATTTTATTTTTAAAAACACATTTTGATAATGTTTCATGTGCTCATATCTACAGGGAGCATAATGAAACTGCATACCGACTTTCAAAAGAGGCAACAAATCATCCTAGAGGGGAATGGTTGATTAGGGAGCATTCGCCTGAGTAGATCTATCAGTATTACCACAGACCATCCATGGAACAGGATCTATAGAGGGCTGACAGGCTCTAACTTATCTATATTTTTGTGTTAATTTTTTTCCTACAGATCAGTAATCACCATGGGTGAAATTTTGAATATGTAAATAATATTGTATATGATCAGATACTATCAGTATACCCTTCTCTAGGTTTTTTGTATAGGTTCCTTACAAATACAAAACAACTCAGAGATGACCACAATCATTTTTATTCATATGCCTATGGCATTTACAACATGTAATTTTATTTGATAATGAAAATTACGATACTTTCCCTGGGAAAGAAACTCCAACTTATACATATGAAAAAATGCTCCATTTGAATAATGTAAAGACAAAAAATGTCATATTATGTGGATTATCAGACACAATTTTTTTTCAAAGTGATGCACTAGAAATCGGTTAAGGAGATTTGGAATAAGCTTTAAACCTATTATGAAGGACATTGCAAAGTGAATAAGGCTAAGTTACAAACTCATAAAGGTCAGTTCGAAATCTTGATAATGGATGAAGATGAAAATTTTGCACAATTCATTCTTTGTGTAGATAGGATAGGCAATACTATCAAAGGCATTGGTGAAACAATTAAGGAATTTGAAGTTGTCCTTAAAACACCAAGATCCCTTCCCTCATGATTCAGTCCAAAAGTTTCAACTATTGAAGAAATTATAGGCCTTCAAATTATGAATGTTGATGCTCTTCATTGAATTATCACTAAATAAGAAATGAGAAGATAGAAGAAGAAGTTTGACTCATGGGAGGAAACATCTAAAGAAAGAAAACAAACAAATAGACAAAAGTTCCATGAAGACTCAAGTCATGAATCAGAAGAAGAAGAAGCTAAATTTGTGAGAATGTTGAAAAGGGGAACTAGAAAATTCAAAGGCAAGATTCCAATAAAGTGTTTTGTATGTGGTATAATTGGTCACTATGCATCTAATTGTCCTTATGAAAAATAAAATGACAACGATGATAAAGAAAGAATAAAATCTTGTAATCATAAAAGGAAAGGATATATCAAAAGGACAATTTTGATATCAAGGGACTATGATAGTTGAAAACAATAGGTTATCCAAGTTTATTTCTCCATGGCATGTCGACTTTGGTCGGGTTCTGTTCCACAATTTGGTATAAATATCCTATGTCATAGAAGTTTGAGGGTGCAGACATGTGTGATTTTTTATAAGTTTGAATTTTTGGGAATTGTCATTGGTACAATTATGATAGTTTCATTATGTGAAGAGTGAGAAAGTACATAGAAGTTGAAATAAGCTTTGCGTGATTGAAATTAGGTTAAGTCTAAGAATGAAGTCTATGGAAGATGTGATTGAGGAAGAGTCTGAGGAAGAAGTCTGAATAAACAAGTTGATATTGTATGAAAAATTGAAACATACAAAATAGGGAGTGATGTTGAGAGTAGAGGAGGAATATGTAAGGATTGTGGATAGAGCATAGTTGAAAGATAGAAAGAAAAGAGTGATCTACAAAAGAATAAGAAGTCTTAATTAAGAAAAAATAAGCAATATTAATTGGAAATCCTATGGATATGAGTTTGAAAATATATGAAAAAGGGATTTGATAAGCAGTTCTGGTTGGTGCCAGTAAAATATTTCAAGGATTGGTGTCTCCTTTTGGCCAGTGCCAATAAATCATTTTAGGGGAATGAAGTATCCTTCTTGTTGGTGTTAGTAAATTATTTTAGGGGATTTTTGTATCCTTTCGGTTGGTGTTTATATGAACATTCATATAAATAACTTTTATGGTTTTTTCTCATTAGGGTTTCCACATATATCTGGTATATCCTTTTTTTGTTGATGTGATTGACATTGTATATGCTTTGAAGAGTTTTCATTTCTTAAAATTTGCCAATACATTGATTCACTCTCCTCTTAATATAATCATATTTCCAACAATTGGTATCAGAGCAAGTTCCTTTAGGAATCAATTAACCATTGGAAGGAAAATCACAAAGGATTATGGCCATTCACAAGGGATCTTCCTCAAGCAAAACCCCACTGTTTTACAGAACAAAAATTCCTTTTGGAAAATTAGAATGAATACCTACATTATGTATCTAGGTATTGATGCTTGGATGTATGTTGAAAATGATTATCATGTCCCATCAAATCCTCCAACTTATACAGATGAAAAAATGCTCCATTTGAATAATGTAAAGACAAAAAATGTCATATTATGTTAACTATCAGACACAAATTTTTTCAAAGTGATGCACCGGAAATTGGTTAAGGAGATTTGGGATAAGCTTCAAACCCATTATGAAGGACATGGAAAAGTGAATAAGGCTAATCTACAAACTCATAAAGGCCAGTTCAAAAGTTTGAGAATGGATGAAGATGAAAATGTTGCAACATTCATTCTTTGTGTAGATAGGATAGACAATACTATCAAAGGTATTGGTGAAACAATTAGGGAATCTAAAGTCGTTCTTAAAATACCAATATCCCTTCCCTCATGATTCAATCCAAAAGTTTCGTTTATTGAAGAAATGATAGGTCTTCAAATTATGAAGGTCGATGCTCTTCATTGAATTCTTGCTACATATGAATGAGACCAGAGAAGGAGAAGTATGAGTCAAGGGAGACAACATCTAAAGCAAGAAAACAAACAAATAGACAAAAGTTACATGAAGAATCTAGTCATGTATCAGATGAAGAAGAAGCTCAATTTGTGAGAATGTTGAAAAGGGGAACTAGAAGATTCAAAGGTAAGCTTCCATTCAAATGTTTTGTATGTGGTATAATAGATCACTATGCATCTAAGTGTCCTTATGAAAAATAAAATGACAGTGATGATAAAGAAAGAATAAAATCTTGTAATCATAAAAGGAAAGGATATATCAAAAGGACATTTTTTTACACCAAAGAAAATAGCAATTATGAAAGTGATGAATTCATGTATGATGATGAGAGAAGAAAAGTCCTATTCATAGCCATGTATGATCAAAATGTTGAAGAAGAGATTGAAGGGGAAGTGGATTTTGAGGGAGAACTTGTGAATGCCTTGGAATAAATAAGATGACTAAGGAAAAAGGTCAATCAATTGGAACACAAGTTGCAAGAATAGAAGGATGAAGCATATGATGCGTACTCAATAATTCTCCTAAAAATTGAGCTCGAAGAAACTAAAATAATAAAGGACATTATGACAAAATAAATAAGAAAAGGAAATACAATGTGGGAAATTGGAAGAAGAAATCTTTTCCTCAAGAAATGAAATAGAAAAAGTATTAGGTCATTTGAATCAAAATTTAATCCTAATAAAAGTTACTAAATCGTTAGACCATAATCTCAGGTGTCAGAGGTTTCCATTAATCAAGATAAGTGTTTGTTATGAAGAGAATCCAAAGAACACCAATGGAGAGTCAAGCTCAACAACAACAGAAAAGGAATGCAAAGAACCTACCAGTTTTGATGATGAACTATCAAAACAAGGTTGAGTTATTCAGAAAATCTAGAAAAAGTCAATAGAGAATCAAAGGAATAAAAAATAAGAGAAGATGGCATGCATGCAAATATACTAAAATCAACCAATACAACCACGAAGTAGCAAGGTTATGACTATGTCAAATAAGGCAGGAAAAGTAGATTTAACAGGTTTATTCCTTTCAATAGACAATATACATCTAGTTACCAATATATATATTATATATATATATATATATATATATATTTTATGAATACTGTTATTCATGTAATCATTTTGGTCATAAAGTAGTTTTTTGTAGAGGATATGCAAAAAAAGAATATGAAAGGAGATATTTCCTAAAAACCCTAATGAATGACTACTTAAGCAACAAACCTACAGGGTTGTATGAAAATGGTAATAGAAAAGTAAATTCTTTTGCTCCTCTATTTGCTTACATTGAATGCTACAAATGCAGCAACTATGGTAACAAATCACGAGATTGTAGAAGTAGTTTAAGGAGATATTAAAAATAAAGGCAAGAAAGAATGCACTCTTAGAGACCAACGTCCAACAATATGGAAAAAAAAACAAGAGAAGAAGGAAGAATGCGATTTTATGTTATATGCCCAAAACCAAGAAAACATATGGTATATTGATAATGGATGTTCAAGACACATCACAAGAGATTGAAACAAATTCATTAAATTAAAAGAAGAAGATGGAGGAAAGGTAATACTTGGTAATGATGCATCTGCAAGAATAGTTGGAAAAGGCACAATAAAGATAGATAATGGAATAACTAAGGATCAAAATGTTTTATATATGGAAGGATTGAAACATAATCTCCTAAGTGTCAGTTAAATGTTTGATCAAGGGCGTGATCGCACATTTTGTTCTAAAGAATGTGAAATTAGAACTTTTAGATATAGGAAAGCTAGTAATAGATGCTAATAGAACCTCAAGCAATTTATACATTTTTGATGGATCAAAGGAGAAAAGTGATGTATGGGAAAGATAGATGACAATTGGTTATGGCATAAAAGATTGGGACTCATCAACTTTGATAATATGGTAAAGATAACAAAAACAAAGGCTGTGAAAGACATGCCAAATATATCAAAACCAAATAATGCCCTTTATAAGGCATGTCAACATGGAAAACAAACTAGGGTCTTCTTCAAAACAAAATAATATTCTACATCCAAGCCTCTAGAACTCATCCATATAGATCCCCATGGACGAGCCATGACACAAACACTAAAAGGTGAAAGGTATTTTATGTTATTCATTGATGATTAGACAATAATGACATGGGTTACTTTCCTTAAGAAAAAATCTATAATTTTTGAGAAATTCAAAGCCTTCAAGGCTTTAGTGTAAAATGAAACCGATCTAAAAATAAAATGCACAAGAATTGATAGAGAAGGTGAGTTTACTTCTAATGAATTCAACAAATTTTTGAGAACCATGGGATTTGAAGACAATTAATTGTTGCCATAATTCCATGGCGGAATGGACTTTCTAAAAGAAAAAATCGAGCAGTGCAAGAAATGTCAAGAATGACGGTCATCAAAGTTAAGTTACCAAACATTTTCTGGGGAGAAGCAGTTTACACAAGAATCTATATCTTGAACAAAGCATAAATAAGGGTAAAAAATACCAAAACACCTTATGAATTAAGGAAAGGTAGACAAACCACTGTCAAACATTTCAAAGTGTTTGGAAGTAAATTCTAAATTAAGCTAAATGAATACAATTTATGGAAATTTGATTCCAAAACTGGAAAAGAATTTTCCTTGGACATGCATATAGAAGCAACGTGTTATGCAACCAACTCACAAAATAGAAGACAAAAATAGATCAATGACTTGAGAAATAGCCTCTTCGAGGGGGAAACCTCCTTTACATCACATAAATGAATAATTCTTGGATGATACAAATGACAAGACCTCCCTGGTATATATAGGAGTTTGAGGGGTCAAAATATAATTAGACCCTACATAACAATAAGAATGTAAGGACACAATAATAAAAACAGTGGGCTTCTATGGGGAATAACAATAACAATATTGGGGCTACATGGGCACAAAAATACAATAAGGTAATACACTAATAATAAAAATAATTGGATACACTAGTCTTATAGGGACCTAACATGCGCCTCTTCTTCAAAAAAGTGTTGTCCTCAATGCTTGAGTAGTGCTGGATGTTTCTATATGAAATTCTCATCCTCCCATGCGGAATCTTAAGCAAGTTCTTCCACTTAATCCGATACTCTGAAATTGACCGATTCTATAGTTGCTGGGTTCTTATTTCCGTGATTGTTTTAGGATCTAATATGATTTTTCCTTATTCATCAAGTTTTAGAAATACTGTTTGAACCGGGAGGTTGTCACCGATAACCTTCTTTAAGTATGAAACATGGAAAAATTTGTGTACTTGGGAAGATCTAGGAAACTCCAATTTGTATGCCATAGTACCAATGTTTTGCAACACCTTGTAAGGACCATAGTACTTGGGTAATAATTTATTATCCTTCTTAGCTTGCTTGAGAGACATTTGTTTGTATGGTTGCAGCCTTAAAAATACCTAGTTGCCTCCATCAAAACTTCTTTCACTGTGATGTTAATCAACCTGTTATTTTATTCAATTTTGCACTAGAGTGAGGTTATCCTTTAAGATTTGGAGAACTTTTTGTTGATGCTCGATGTGATCTTCCATTGCTTGAACCTTAGAATTTTGTCTTAAAGATGATGTGATGGAAGGTGGATGATATCCATAAAATGCCATAAATGGGGTCATTTTTCTGTAGTATGGAAGGAAGTGTTATACCACCATTTGGCTAGAGGTAACTACTTAACCCATTGTGTTTGTTCATCAGATACAAAGCAATGAATATATCCTTCCAAACATTTGTTCATTATCTCAATTTGCCCATCAGATTGAGGGTGATAAGATGAGCTATGAGCTAACTGAGTACCAAGATAGGAAAATAATTCCGTCGAAATTTTTCCAGTGAAAATGGGATCTACGTCACTTAAAATAATCTTTGGGTTTCCATGTAGCTTTTGAATTGTTTCCATAAATGCAATAACAACTATATTGGCTTTAAAAGGATGAGATAATGCAGAAAAGTGTACATATTTGGTCAGTTTATCAACAACCACCATGATGAAACTCTTTCCTCCAAACTTGGGTGAACTTGTGATAAAATCCATTGAGACCTTGTCCCAAAGCTGACTTGGAATGCATAAAGGTTGCAATAGACTAGTGTCTTAATTGCTCAACTTTATTTTGTTGGAAAACCAAACATTCCATCACAAACTTCTGAAAATCAGATTTAAGTCCATCCCAAAAAAATTCCTTCTTGACCCCGTGGTAAGTTTTTAAAAATCCTAAGTGCCCTCCTAAGCGAGAGGTGTGCAATTCCAAAAGAATCTTTTGTTTGAGTTGGGAATTCTGACAGAGATATAAGCAATATTTGTACCATAATGAATCATTTTTTCCAGGTTATGTATCAGATGCACTGGGATCTTAACGTAAATTTTGAATGAGTGTCCACACTTCCTTTTCATTCTTCCATTCATTCCTTACTTCATTTATCCAATCAGGTTGGATAATAGAAATGACACAAAAAAATGCTTCCACTTCCTCATCCTTTCTTGAGAGTGCATCTTCAACAACATTTTCCTTCCCTTTTTTGTAAATTATTACAAATTCGTAACCCAACATCTTGGTGACCCATTTTTGTTACTCTTCTGAAGATAATCTTTGTTCCGAAAAGTATTTGAGACTATTGTGATATTTTTTTTACCTTGATGTGTCTTCCCATTACGTAAGATTGCCATTGCTTTAGTGCATGTAGTATTTCTAACATTTCCTTCTCATAAATAGGCTTGTGTAAATACTTTCCCTTTATTGGATGACTTTCAAAAGAAATGGGTATTCCTTCTTGCATTAAAGCAACTCCAATTCCATTTCCTGAGGCATCACATTCCATAATAAATGTTTTTGTGAAGTCTAGTGTACCTAAGATCGGTGCTTTGCACATTGCCTCTTTAAGATGTTCAAAGGAATTAGTTGCCTCTAGAGTCCAAGAAAATGCATCTTTCTTCAGTAATGTTATTAGAGCTGCCATTATTCTCCCATAATTCTGAACAAACTTGTGATAATACCCTTTAAACTTGAGAAATACTCATACATTTAAGGGTTGTGGGGATTTTCCATTCCTTAATGGATTTAGTTTGGTTAGGGTCTACCTTAAAACCCTCATGAGATACGACATGACCCAAATATTCCACTTCCTGTACTCAAAAGAAACATTTTGTTGTTTTTCATATAATTATTTATCCTCCAATAGTTTGAACACGTTGTCAACATGTTGAACATGATCATTCTAAGACTTGTTGTATATTAGTATATCATCAAAAAATACTAACACAAATTTTCTAAGGAACGGTTTGAAAGTGAAATTCATGAAATCTTGAAATGTGGAAGCTACATTAGTAAGGCCAAAAGGCATGATTGAAAATTCATAATGACCTTCGTGAGTTCTGAATGTTGTTTACAGAATGTCTTCAATCTTCCTTCTAATTTGATGATATCCTAAACAAAGTTCCAACTTGGTGAAGTAAATTGCTCCATGTAATTCATCTAGCAGTTCATCAATGACAGGAATGGGAAATTTACCTTTAATAGTGAGCTTGTTGAGATCCCTATAATCCAAACAAATATGCCATGATCCATCCTTCTTGTGCACCAATAATACTAGAGTAGAGAAAGAAATTTGATTAGGTTGAATTATACCAACCTCTAGCATATATATAACCATATGTTAAATTTCATTGTTTTAGGCATAGGGATATCTGTAAGCCCCGATGTTTGGAGGAGCACTTCCTAGAATCAAGTGAATAGCATGATCATAATCAGAAATAGGTGGTAGGCCTTTGGGAGTCTCAAATACCTTGGAATGATTGTCCAAGACTTTTTAGAGATATGAAGAAATACATGATTTCGATGTTTGAACCTTTAGTGAGCATAATTATGCAATTATGTGATCCAAAAATGGATCCTGAATAAACCTCTAGGTCTAAAAGACTTCATATAAGAGGTAAAAGGTGCCAAATGGCACAAATCCTTTGTAAATTAGAGGAAAATGAAAGTTGCAGGCTGCTCTCAGAAATAGTCTCATTGCAGAGATCTCTTCATTCTAAATCCAACACAACATTGAATGGGTGAAAATAGACTTCAGATGAAGAAGTTATCCTAGGAATAAGTTTCCCTTTATCCTTTGAAAAAGGGGAAAATTCCATTAAAAATGGCCTGAAAGGCTATTTGAGGAAATTGCATCGCATAAGGCAAAGAGGAGGACTTAAGGTCGGGTGGAAGGGACCCCAATCAACGATCTCTGATGATCGGATCGGTGGATTGGGTCGGAGATATGAATATGCACCCATAAGGCAAAGGCCCTAAGCCGATGCGATAGTGCGATTGCTGATATCGGCGGATCGGTGATACCAAAGGAAAGGACCCCCGGGCCGTGTGACTTGCGATTTGTGATTGCGATCAACCAATCAGTGGATCGACAATCAACACACCCAAAGGGGAAGCCCTGGGTCGTTACGACTTGCGATTGCGATCAGGACCAGATTTGATGGGGTTTAAAAGCCTGATTTCATAAAATTTCAAATCCGAAAATTCAGATTTTCCTTTGTATTTCCTGTTTAATGGATTTTTGGCCATTGGCCATGCCGTCGAAGCAATTGCGATATGCGATGGAAGGTGGACTGGATAGGGATTTTAGGGGCGATTTAATGGACTTTAACATCTGGATTTCATGCTCAATATTGCTTTTCCTGTGCATTTTCATTTCAAGCCCGAAACGTAGTATTTCATGGATTTTCGCTTGAAAGGAGGCCACCGGTTCATTTTCCATGGAAAAACAACCATCATTCCCTGTGCCGCGCTGTAGGCGGGCATTTCTACAACAGAGATGCGTTTTGAAGCGCGAAGAGGCAGAGCTGGGAAGAGGAATGATTCCTCATGATCACAGTTGACAAAGGAACGACTGAGGAAGCCGAAGAGCTAGAAATGCCTCAATGAAAGCCCGAGAGCTGAATCGAAAGGGGTGTTGGCAGTTGTTGTTGGAATTGTTGCTGAAAGGGAGCATAAGCAATGTTGATAGGAGCACAGAAAGCAAAGCCAAAGTAGGAGGCTAAGGGGAAAGAGAGCAGCGCAAAAAGGCAGCAACAAAAAGAGAGCGTAAAAAGAAAAAGCTGAAGCGCAGAGTAGCCAAGGGAGTTACTTGGGTTTCAAGTGGAAAGCCAAAGAGCTGTACATTGCAGAGAGCCAAAGAAGCCAGGGCCGAAGAGCCAGAGCCAGAGCTAGAGCCAAGAGCCAGAGCCAAGAGCCATAGCCAAGAGTGAGAGAGAGCCGAGAGCCAGAAAGACAAGAGTTTGAAGAGCTGGGGATAAAATGGTGTATAAACCCATTGTTTCTGTGTAAAATAGTGGAGTTGAGCCAAGAGCTTGTAAAAGGAATTTTCCATAATCCCAGAGAGCCTAGTCGAGTTGACTAGAGCTCAAGGAGACGTATGCCAAAAGTTCTGGGTGAACTCCAAATTAAATTGCTTTCTTGTGTGTTTGTTTTATTGCTGCATCATTTACTGTTATATGTATTTATATATCAGTTGAAGCACATCAAATTACATCACAACAACATAATTTAAAGCATATAATCAGTTAACAACAAATACCAGCATACACCTATATTTTCAAGCATTTTTAATTCCGCATTGGTTAATCAATAAGACTTGGGGAATATTTAAGCTTTGGAACTGGGATAGGTTCTTGTAAGTTAGATGAGAAGCCTAAGTGCCCCATTTTTAGATCATTATGCCTCATTGTTCTTTATTCAAAATATTGGTCATGCCATTAGAGCTGATTATCTTCCTCGGTTTCCCTGTGATACACCCTAATTCAATTTCCTTTCCTTCCCAAGAAAAATTCAAGAAAAGTTCTTGAAAATTAAAAGCTATTGTCCCCAAAGATTGTAACCATTGGACTCCTAGTATGACACCAACACCACCCATTGGAATGGAAAGCATTGGACTATTAGATACATATTTCGCCATGGCTATCTTGATATTATGGTACTTTATAGAACAATTTATAGTTCCTCCATTTGCAACCATCACTTGACACTCTAGTGTTGGATATAGAAAGTTATTTAATTCCTTGGCTATCTTACAATGAATAAAATTATGGGTATTACCCGAATCAATTAGCACTATTACCTTTTTCTTCTTGATATATCATTCTATATTGAGAGTTTGAGGAGTAGTAATTCCCACCAATGCATTACAAGATATGGTATGATTCATTTCTTCTTTCTTTGGGGTTGGTTCTGGGTGTATATCCTCTTCTTTTGATGCTTCTTCACAATCTATGTAAAACAATTTATTCTCACCACACTTATGACCTTTAATGTATTTTCTATCACAACTATAACAAATCCATTTTTATCATTTTTCTTCTAATTGTGTGGGGTCAACCTTGTAGGTTGTGGAATGCTAGGAACAACAACACTTCCATCTTTATAACTGTGAGAGGTAGGCTTCCTTGTTGCCATAATTTTTCTCTCATCTTTTCTTGCCACCTTGAATGCCTTCTCCAATGAATCAAGTTCCCAAAGGTGAACCTCATGTTGTATGTTATCTTTTAAAGTCCCTATGAAGACATCAATCCCATGCTCCTATGGAATATCAATTACCCTGATATTCAATTTGTGGAAGTGCTTAGTGTGCTCCACCATTGAGCCCTTTTGTTTGAGACTTATCAATTAGCTAAAGAAGGTGTTTCTCTTTGTATCCTCATAATGTGTTATCATTTCCTTCATAGAAATTGACCAAGTGACAAGTGGTTTACAAGAAAAAAAATCCATTGATACCATATAAATTTATTTGGTTCTAAATATATAGATGCAATGTGTACCTTTTGTCTGTGTCGCACATCATGTAGATAAAAATATTACTTCATCTATAGTATCCATGTTACTGGATCCTTGCCATCAAACTTCCTGATATCTATCTTTGGAATGTGGTGGTTCTTAAACCCCACATTGGAGTCTCTAAACATATCATCATGATTTTCATGGATTACCTTGTCACCAATGTTGGGTTGTGTTATATTCTTTCCACGACTAGTCCACGTAGTTAATCGAGGGTTAGAGGGGGGGGGGAAGGTCACAGGGGGTTTAAGGGGTACCCGTAACCCCACTTTATGGGGTCCGAGGTAGCGCCCCATAAAATTTTGGTTTTGGACCCTATGTTAGGTTGGACGGACCCACCTAGGGTTTTGTGCATGATTTTCGCACATGTTTTTTGGACACGATGGTTTTCGGTCCATGGTTTTGGACGTGATGGTTTTTTCAGTCCATGGTATTGGATGCTTCGACATGTATAAATATGTATTGTAACATTGAAAGGAACATAATGAAAAATCAAGCTAGTAGTCCCGGTTTTGGGATCC